>JAUYWH010000018.1:178055-196179 GCA_034779795.1 Ctenopoma multispine | reverse complement strand
GGTTAGACCTAAACTGCATTTCGTTGCCCTGTCCTTGTACATGTGTAATGACAATAAAGTTGAATCTAATCTAATCTAATATAAAACTGGATGTCACAGCAGAATATGAAGCCTGACCACAAAACAAAACAAAAAATTACAGGGTGACTGTACGAGATACAGACTCACAGGCCAGTGGTGTCCACACGCAAAGATTTGACTGTGAGCGATGTCCACTCTGTTCCAGGCCAGAGCCAAACTCAGCTGATCAGACGCCGACGCATTTGTTCCTGAAATCATCCAGAGACAACAACTTACTGTATTTACCTGTACACACAGTTGTTGAACAGTATGTCAGTATGACAAACACTGTTTTATATGAGTGGTGTGTAAAACCTGTAGTCATGTTACCTTTGAGCAGAGCAGTTAGGATAGACATCTCAATGTCCTGTTGTCCCTCTGAACCCATCCTGAACACTGTGATCTACACCAACCGGAAAAACACATTTCAAACGGTTCACATTAAAAGTAGCTGAATTCTCTGTGACCAGCTACTGTTTGCAGTGGATCATGGAAGCTGAGGAACTGAGGAACAGGAAGATTCTGAATACGGTTCTGCAGCCTCTATTTCTCTGATCTCTGAGTGGATTTCTGGAGGTTTATTCTGAAGGAACATAAGAGATGGATTAGTATTGTGTTGAAAATATGTATTCTCTGATTCTGAATTAATTCTCATAATAATTCCTAAAGATCAATTGGTACGTCCAAAGATCAGTTTAACCCTTTAACATTTTCTGCCCTTTTTACAGCGAAAATAGGGAAAAAATTCCAGACAGGCATTTTGAGGTTTAGGTGTTAAAGGGTTAATAGAATTTCCATCTGTAAACTTTAACCCCACACAATTCGCGGCATTGAATTCAAGCATGCATGCTAATTGTGAAGATATTAAAACAACATGTTGTTGGACACTAGCAGTAACGTTAGACTTGCGCCTGCTTTGAAAACGTCCAAATCATGATAATCAAATTGATTCTTGAAATTTTAATCAATGCCCAGCACTAAGATGAATCATATTAACGTGTTAAAAATTTATTTTCTTTGTTAACCAGCTATAAAAATGTTAACCATCAGATAGACCAGTACAATAAAGAAAGGTTACAACATAACCATCGGCAGCTACTGATGACATGTCAGGGGTTTGAAGGTTTATCATTTCCTAGGCGGGAGATTTTAACCACTAGACTTGCTGTATCATCTCCATTGTAAACATAAACTTGAGAAGGGGCACTGGGCTTCATTCTGTTTATTAGCCCCCTTTTCCGCTCTGTGGCACCCCCACAGGGAGGCTTTTGTTTTTGTCCTGCGGAACATTCTTTATTGGCCAAATCTTGTTCATCAGGGTTAAAATGTGATGCTGAGCAATGAATTAAACCACATTGAAGCAGAGTTAAGATTTCTCCGGTCCTATGATGTTTTTCAAATATTTTAGGCCCATTATAAGATATATTTAATACTCAGAATGTCAACAAATAATTTGCTGGGTTGCTGTTATTTGATTAGTTTGATTCAAACATTTGAACCTGTTGTGGTTTGAGCCAGCAGTCCAGCAGTCAGCAGGTTTTACGCCTCATGTTTCCATCTTCAGTTCAGAAACATCTGAACCTGCAGCAGAGCATTTTAATCTGACAACAAATCATTTTAAGTGAATTGATGTGATTTTTAAAAAAATGTATGGCCAGTCTGCTATTACAGCTGTTCTTAGGGAGAAGCAGAGGATTGTGGGATTAAATTAATGGTGGGTGGGGGGGAGGGGGTCACAGAACAATCTCCATTAAGTGCTGCAGTTTAAGGTCAGAGGTAAAACCTTCATCATCATGTTAATGTCACAGGCAGCTGCACTTACACTGTGGTTATATCTCTGAACATCAGCCTCACACGATTTATATGGGTGATGATACACAGAAGAGTCCTGAGGAAAACAGCACTTCCCACCCACCTCCCAGAATCTCACTGGCCACATCTGACGCCCCCACCAGAGTCAAAATGTATATATTGTATTTTGTTAGTATCAGAACCTTTTTATGAAATGTCTGTAAGCGATTGTTGTTGGAAAGTTGCAGCCTCATTCAGTCTGGGGGTGTTTTACATGTCAGTGTCTTGAGAATATACAGAGTTACAAGTAGCATCAGTTTATTGACATTATTTATATCTGAAACTAGTTCTTGACATATCTTAGTTATTTCCCAGATATTTACCAGCAAACATTTTAGTGGTTTGTAAATGTAAATTCTCTCACAACGAGCTAAGGTTCATGATTAATGGTGATGAATGATGATCTGAACTGTGAGTTCAGTGTTAAAGATGAATAACAACACACAGATAAACAGGTTGTAAATGAGATGGTTTATTGTTGTAATGATGAATCCAATAATGAATTCAATAGTTTAATGACTGACAGAGACATGAGATACCGTGATCGTATCAGCTGCTGTTTTCTCCCAGTTTAACCTACCAGAGCTTTCTTCTTCATGCACTCCATCACCATGAGGTAGATCTGCTGCGCCTGACTGCGGCTGTAGTTGAAGGTTTTCTGGATAGTGACCATCAACTGATCTCTGACACTCTCACTCACCAACCTGTGCAGAAAAAACACTGTCAGTTAGAAAGGTACTTCTTAGGGGGCATTATAGTTTAGTACACTACATACAGTAGATGTCATTCAGAGAGATGTCAGGATGTGTTGATCTATGGAGGGAATGTCACCAAATTGCTGCTTTTTTGGAGAGTTGTCTTACAATAAGACTTCAAAGGTCTAAACATTGCACCGGCCCTAAATCTGAGCTTGAGCATGAGGAGATGTTTCACAGGCATACAATGTCCATCAGATATAATTTTTCAAGTAACACAATTGATACAGATCATATGTTGACATCAGATGGAAACAATCACAACACCACCACACCTTCTGTGCTGCCCCCTCAGGTCCTCCACCTTCCTCAGTTAAACATACTTCAACAGATAAAACTGGATTCACATCTGTCTCTTTCTGATAAAACCCACAGGTCATGTTTAGGATTTGGTGTCATGATGGATGTAGGACTAGTTTAAATACAGGTCTGTGAGATCCTTTAACATCTGAAACATCTGTTATTTGTTGGATGATTTAGTCCAGAAAACCTTACTGCGGTTGTCTCACGGTTGTTATATTTTAAATGGAAATCTTTGTGTTTTATAGTTTCCTCAGCTAGTCTCTTTACTGCAGTCAAATGATTATTAAAACACTTTACAGCTGCTTCAGTGGGGAAAAAATAAACACATCATTTAATTTAGTGTAAAGATCAGACAGTTCAACCATTTAATTGTGATTTAACTGCAAGAAACTGCAATATCTGGGTAATGACATATCTAGACTTAAAAGATACCTTTAAATATAGCCTTTTATATGGCATATACTGTCAAGAGACAAACTGATGGATAATGGGTCCTAAAGGGTGCCTTTGAAAGGAAAATAAAGCTGTAACCAAGAACAGGGCCCCGAGGAGGTCCACAGGATAGCAGAGCCAATAAAATAAAATAAAATAACAAGGTTTTGGAAGATAACTTCCAGTCCACCTCAGATGACTTAATAAAATATGATCTAGAACCTAAATTCTGATCCTGTCCTTTAGACCTTGGAATATCTGTCTGGAGTTTAATCTGAATGTGAGTGAAGTCCTTACCCATCCTCCTCACAGTATCTGTGAGCAAAGGACAGGATGTCAGAGGCTCGACCGCTGCCATCACAGACCACAACAGGGACGGGAGGCTCCTCCTTCAGACTCTCCATCACGATGGAGATGACATTAGGGCCTCCCTCCAGGATCAGACACACCACTGGGACCCCTTGGCCCAGACCTGACACACACAGATGAGAGAGACAGATGGTCATTGAGATATATCAATCACAAATACAGTATTTGACAGAAACAGCAGAAAGTCTTCGGTTCCTCTGATTCCTCTCTGGTTGCAGTGAGAGGTGACGGCTGAGCCTCCCTTTGTTGTCCCTGCCTTATAGACTGTTCCAGGCATAGGATGACAAAGGGAAACCCACAGGTCACATGTCCAGTCATATAGTTGCAGAAAGGAAAGACAGAGAAGCCTCAATGAGAAAATCAGGAGTGTCTTACAATGTTAACTTATGCCCCTCTCTCACACACAAAACCCTACCGAAGAACTGCCTGACATTCTTACACAGTGCAGTAAAGTTCACTGGTCCAAAGATGGTGGAAACAGCGGTCTAACTCTGCACCCTCAGCAGCTTCACTCCCTAGTATTAAAAATTACACCTATCTGTCACTGATGTCTCACAAAACATCTCCTGGCACTATTGTTAGTGTGCCCTGAATAACTCACTGACAGTATTTACTATTTTGTATATCATTTAAAACTCTGGATAAAAACGTCTCACAATGACTAAATGTTAATGTCACCATCAGGAATTGTCCTAGATTAAGCTAAAGGTTGCAGAGTTTCTGCGGGGAGAAGACCAAGATGAAGCAGTAATAACTTTACACTGGTCAAGCAGGACAGATGACCGTCTTGACTGGACAAAGAAAGGGAGACCATACTTGAGTTCTATCTAAGAATAATTTTATGGGAAAGTAATGTATAAACAAACTAAAACAGTGGTCTGGACAGGACAGAGAGCAAAACTAACTGCCACCAGTTTTTAGTTTATGTTCTCCTTCTGTCTTTTCAAAGGTGTAAATGTGTTTGTATTGTTAAACTTTGATATTTCCAACCTCTGATGTGCACTGAACCCAGCATTATGAAGCAGTGGACTGGCCACAAACCTCTAGGTAAAAATGACATTTGCATTAGTAGGTCACTTGACTCACGTGTGTTGATCTTCTGCAGAGAGATGTGTTTCTCCAGCAGCCGGCGGAGTCGGACCTCAGCTCCATACTTCCCGGTGGTCCCATTATCTGCTAGGATGAAGTGGGAGTGGCTACTGTTCAGGACTGATAGCTTGCTGAGTGGGTTTGACATTGTCTGATAAGGCCGCGTCACCTGAAATAGACAGATGTGAGTGGTCCAATCAGAGTTGATTATAGGGCTTTGTGCAGTATAGGAACCAAGAAGAGGCTGGACACAGACAGATAAGATTCTTATGAAGATGCTTATTGCACTCGAGACGTGTGGGGAAGTGTACGCTTGGTTCCCTCTAACTTTTTTTGGATCCATCTTGATGTCTGGTAGTTGAGTCATGGCAACTGGACTTCTTTCTTATAAGGTAGATACGTTTAGCTGTTTATCCAAACAGCTTCGTCAGTCTGAGAAAAGTTAGTGACTACAAATTTATCCTCCTGGTTTTACCTCATACTTGAATGTGCCTGAACCATTTTCTGAACCACCTGGCTGGAAGGATTCAGTGCTTCGAGGCTTTAAAAAGCTTCATCTGGCCTTCAGTACTAAGTAGAGCAAATGAAGCTTCACATGAAGCTTCGTCCAAAATGAACCGATTCGATGGGAAGCTTTGAAGCTTATTGCTCAAGATAGCCTCATCTACCCATCACTAGTCTAAGAACTCAACCTCTGTCGAGGGAGGGGGTGTTTATTTGCACATGCAAAGCTCAGTCATCTCTCAAACCACCTTCTCTATCCAATATTTGTACATTTTGGTCCATAAATGAGTGTCCTTTGTCCTTGAAGGTACACACAGCTGATTATGACCCTGAGGTGTTGCTCCCTCTCTGCTGGGCCATCCTCGTGAGTAGTGGCTGTTAGGTTTCTCCAATTTCTCAGAGCAGTCTTCACTGCAATGAACAGCATACACTACATTGCTCTTCTTGTGTTCAGTTATCCAGTCTTTGGGAAGGACAAGTCTCTGTCTCAGTGTGTTAGTGGGTTTGAAGATGACAGGTATGTGGTGAAGGCCCACACCTCTGCTCTGGTACAGAGTCGTGATCACTCCTACTGTGGGTTGTAGTGGATGATGTGAGACAAATAATAGAAACTGGTCCCAATGATAACTGCCGATCCAGGAAAAGGAAGCCGGTTATCTTTGGAGTCCTTCGTCTATGGTCTATGGTGTGCTCTGTTAAGGCGTGTACCTCCTAGATCTTGATCTTCACCCAGGTGTCATCCACATACCTGGACCAATGGGTTGGTGCTGTCCCTGGGAAAGAGTGCTTTCATCTCAATCATGTTCTGATTTAGGACTCAAATGGCCTGAGGATAGAAGCTCCTATTGAGTCTCTCTGTTTTGGCCATGAAAGTACAGAACCTTCTGCCTGATTGCAGAAAGAATTTAACAATGGACAGCTCATGAATGATCTTAGACGCCCTGCTAACCCCTGCCTTTTAGTGGTCAGGCATTAAAACAGTGACCATCTTCTGGACAGTACAAGCAAAGGTTGAGCTCTCTCTAACTGGGGCTCAACTAGTTGCAGCCCCGCTGCATTTGCCTTGAGGTGACGTTCAAGCCAGTGCACTGGAGCTGGGCCTCTGCTGATGGTGGGCTGGCAGCTCAATGATTGGAGCAGACGCTGTTGTTGTCACCAATCAAGATTTGTGATAAAGTTCACGAGTTCCCCGAAAGATTCAGTGAGATGTAGAGGGATAGATGTAGAGTAGATTTACCTGTTACTGTACAGTACAAGTAAAACATATAGCTGCAGCAGACAGACACTTGATGTGTTCACCATGACAAAATTATGATCTAGTTGTGATCAGTGTTGCTGATCTGGAGAAACTTTGAACAATCGTTCACCATCACGTCTGTTTATCTGCTGTATTAAATCTGCATGATGAGCTCTTAATAAATCTGCAGAATGTATTTGAGGTCAGATTCAGTCTTTCAATGCCTATCTTTCTCACACTCTAATTTATTACACTCTCCAATATATATCTTTTGTAATTTCCCCACTTATTCCCGGACATTGTCACTCTGTCACTCTGGGGTTGTGGATGGATCCTGGCTGGAAAAGTACTAACTATCACATCTCACTTTATTGTGGAGAGCTGGGAGAGAATTGTGAGGGTTTCTCATAGGGTATCCAGCCAGTGGCACCCTATGACAAAAGTCTTCTTTTCATGAGACAGGCTCAGAGGAGAATGGATGGCATCCTTGTCTGGGCATTTGGAGCCAAAAATCTTCCAGAACTCCTTACTGAAACAGTAGTGAAACATGCTGCTATCATGCCCCCACTCTGACCAGTGAAAAGTAGTTACAAGATGGCAGCCTCCATGATTGGCATCTGTTGTGTGGTGAGAACACACATGCAAAATGCCAGACAGCCTCTTTTTACTAGTCTTCTTAACCACAGAGAGTAGAGACAGAATGCAAAAGTCATAATCCAAATCCCAAATTCAGATCACACAAAGAAGCAGGGAGAGCAGAAGGACAACAGTCCACAATCCATAATTCAAAATACTTATCCAGAAACAAAGAGGAGCCAGAAGCAGAATGTAGACTTTCCAGAGCCAGCCAGGGATCTACAGCTGAAATCAATTAAACTGATTAGTGTGAAGTGGACAGGAATGAGAAAGCGACCAGACAGGAAATTACTGAAAACTTCAAAATAAAACTGGAAGTTCAGATGGTGACGATAATGTTGGTGTACATCATAGGTGTCTAATCACAGGTCTAAGACAGGTAATTTTATGTTTATATGGCAATAAATCACCAAAGAGTAACAGATTCTTTCATTTTATATTCCTGTACTTAGGGCCCAGATGATACAGTCCTATGTCCATCTCACTATACCCTATAATTACAGTCTCCCTTTATTCTACTAAATTTCAGTTTCATTCCAGTCCAATCCAGTTTTGTCTTGCTCATTATTGTTCCATCCCATGTGGTCTAGTTTTGTTTAGTTTACTCCGGTTCGGTTGCCTTCACTTTTGTCTAGTCTGGTTTGTTGTCAGTCTGGTTTACTCTAGTTCAGTCCAGTTCAGTATTGTTTGTCTTACATCTCTCCCGATCAGGTCTTCTTTGTTCTCGATGATTCCCCATGGTGCAATGCCGATAGCACAGACTTTCCCTCTGGACTTTGATGAATGATCTTTCAGAGCATCTCCAACATGGCGGATCACTCCTGAAACACCACAAATGACCAGATGGAGGTTAGGAGCACTAAGATCTAACAATACCAGTACAGAGAGAAGCCCTTGGTCTGAAGCTAAGAGAAGATCATTGGTAACTTTAACAAGTGCTGTTTCTGTACTATAATTTACTCTAAATCCTGACTGTAAAACTTTATACAGATTATTCATGCGCAGGTGGTCACAGAGCTGCTTCAGAACTACCTTTTCAAAGATTTTAGAGATGAAGGGCAGATTCGTTATTTATAATTGGCTAAAACCCCTGGATCCAGAGTAGGTTTATTTACTAGAGGTTTAACTATAGCTACCTGAAAAGCATGACCTGATAATAGAGATTGATCTGCCCTTATATGGACGTACTGATCAAAGGTAAAACATCTTTGAGCAGTCTAGCAGGGATGGGGTCTAAGAGACATATAGTAGATTTAGATGAGTTAAATTAATTCTGAATGATCTATAGGAAAGAAGCAGTCTAAGTAAGACTGAGGTCTTATGAATAAATCTATAGCTGATTGACAAGCAAGTCTGTCCCTGCCAATTGCAGGGAGGATCTGATCATTCTCTAATAGTTACAACTTTATTTGTAAAGAAATTAATAAAGACATCACTGCTGAGATGTAAGGGAATACTAGGTTCAACAGAGCTATGACTCTTTGTTAGCCTGGGGTTGTTCTTATTTGCCTCAATTAATAAGGAATAATATGTGGTTCTAGCTTTACAGAGGGCTTTTTTATACGTTATTAAACTGTCTTTCCAGGCTAAGCGATATTCATCTGAGTTTGTGGAGTGCCACCTCCTTTCTAACTGTTGTGATGTCTGCTTTAAGCTACAGATTTGTGAGTTGTACCAATTGAGCTAACCTCCTCTGATTAACTACCTTCTTTTTCAGAGGGGCAACAGCATCAAATATGTTGTGTAGTGAAGCTGCAGCATTATCAACAATATAATCAACCTGTGCAGGAGTAAAGTTGGTATCACTGTACTCCTCTATGTATGTAGATGTTACTGGGTTGAAAGATGATGGAATCATTTCCATAAATTTGGTGAGAGTATTATCAATTAAGAATCTACTGTAGTGGATTTTTTCTTAATTGATGCAGTCACCTTTATAGTAAATTCAAATGTTATTAAGAAATTGTCAGACAACAAAGGGTTTTGGGGAAAAACTATTAAATCATCAATTTCTTCTCCACAAGTCAGAACAAGATCAAGAGTGTCATTAAAACTGTGAGTGGGTTTATTTACATGCTGAGTAACTTGATCAGAAAAGATCAAGCCCACCTTTTTCTTAATTCTACTTTTGTGCAAAACCACCCAGGTCACAATTTGCTTTGTTGAGTAAACAAATGTCTTAACTATCATCAAATCAAATGTGTATATGTATGCTAGTACTTTCTTATTTTTAAGTCTGGACACTTCATCAGTGATGTTCCTGGAATCATCAGGTGTTTTGGGTCTTTCAACAGCATACACCCTCCTCCGCGTGATCCCACCATAGATGATCAAACCCCAGCGTGTGTGCAGACAGCTAGCTACACTGGCCCTCCTCCTTCGTGGCCCTCCAATTTTCAGCCATAGGCATCTTGAGGCTCTCTCTGCTGCTTTTGTAGTACTGCAGATGGTTCCTCTCTCCTTCAGTGCCCAGGATGACCCAATTCTCTAACGTGAGAACAAACAAATCTCCTGCACCCAACTGCCACTGTGAGACACCTATCTCTCCATCACAACTGCTGGCACTTACTGACCAGTTCTGCTTACTTGGAGAGCTTCCTTTTGAAGGCTTCATTTTGACTGGGGAACTTTAACTGCTGCCCAAGTTCTACCAAAAGTTTCCAGTCTTTTGCTGAGGCCAGAATGCCCCTATGTGGTCCTTTCTTGGCAGGTTTTGGCAGCCATCTGGCTCTAGCAAAGGCTATGATCCTTATTGCTTCAGCAGGTCTTCAGGACCTGATCAACCTGATCCACCTTCACGGTCCCTCTCCAAGTGCCCTTGTGCAGCTGCTGAAGATGTGTTCTAGGGTTCCTCGTTTGGAACACAATGGAAAGCAGGTGATTCTGCTATGCCCTAGGTATGCAGATTTGATGTACTTGGCATATACTGCCTGTATGAGAAATCTGATGCTGTGAAGGTTTGCTTTCCAAAGCTCAGGCCAAGTTACTTTTCTCTCAATGTATCCATACATCCTGACAGAAATTAGCCCACCCTCAGCCTGGTTCTGCTGGAGGTTTCTTCCGTTTCTTCCATTCAGCTATATAAATAAAGTTGAATTCAATTGAATTTAAACTTTGTCTTCTCTCTACCCTAGTTGTGCTTCTCTCTCTCTCTGTACCTTTCCGCAGGTATCTTTGACCTCAGAGTTGTGTGATTTCAGTTTGCAGTCGCTGGTCCTACCAACCTGCCCAGTGTCTCATCTCTTACTCCTTGTTGTTGTTGTGATCTCTGTTGCCTGCTGTTCTTTTCTCTCTTCTCTGTCCACTCGCCCCAACAGGTCGAGGCAGATGACCACCCACCCTGAGCCTGGTTCTGCTGGAGGTTTCCTTCATTAAAGGGAGTTTTTTCACTCCTAGTGCTTGCTCAAGTGGGACTTTTTTCACATAGGACAAGTTTAGAGCTTGTTTCCTGTAATAAGGGAACTGGAACAGCACTGTAACTTTGAGGCGGATAAGTAATCAGATTACTCATCTGATTTACTGTAACCAGATTAAGAAAGTGCATGTTTTAATTTTCGTTATGGGAAGATTTCAGTTATAACAATATTTGTGATACATGACAAAGTGAAGTCATTTGAAGTGATGATCCTGTTTTAAACCCTGCTGTGTCTGACCATGAAGTCTTGTACCTGTACTGACTCCTCCAGTGAAAATCCAGGCTCCGGTGGTTACAGCTGCTTTGATCAGACCTTTCCCAAAAACCTGCTTCAATTTGGGGGGCAGGTCAAAGCTCTGAAGGCCTCCGTGGACGGAGATGAGCAGTGTAGGGAGCTCCAACTGCCAGTCCTTCACCATCAGGTGGAGCAGGGAGTCCGGTTTTGAGTCATAGGAGACTCTAATGTACTGCAGGAGGAAAAGTGTTAGTGACAGGTTTCCCACACAAATCTACCTACAAAATCAGATGTTTTTTCACCAGTACTGTGGTGTATCAGAGTTTCTGTACCATGGCCTTGTTGACATGTCCCCCTCCCTGGAACTCGATGACTCCATAGCTATCTGTGGGGAATGTCTGGGTGTGTTTGAGGGCGCTCCATCTCTCAGCAGATTGGACCTCCAGCTGAACCAGTGGGGCTTCCTCCTCTTTGGCCCCTCCTGTGATGATGCTGTGCTGTGTCACCAGCTGACCACAACTGCACCTGAACAACAAAAACACAACAAATATGTTTTATACTTGATTCAACGGGAAATGATGGAGAGAGATGTTGTTGTAAATGTTGTAGAAAAGAACCAGAAGTTTCTCTCTACCTCCATGAGAATCAGCACTGCATTCAGAAGCATTTTAAAGTATAATTATACACTGCTCAAAAAAAATTAAAGGAACACTTTGAAAAGCATCAGATCTCAATTGGGAAAAAAAATCATGCTGGATATCCATACAGATATGAAATGGGTAATGTGTTAGGAATACAAGGATGCCACATAAACTGATGAAAATAAAAATGATCAACCTACAGAGGGCTTAATTCAAAGTCACCAAGAAATGTAAACAAAAAAACTGATGCGGCAGGCTAGTCCAATTGCAGTAACTCAAAATGGTGCTCATTAGTTTGTATGGCCCCCACGTACTTGTATGCAAGCTTAACAACATCAGGGCATGCTTCTTATGAGATGACAGATGGTATCCTGGGGTATCTCCTCCCAGCTCCTGACCAGGGCATCACTGAGCTCCTGGACTGGTCTGAGGTGCAACCTGGCAGCATCAGATGGACCTAAACATGATGTTCCAGAGATGTTGCACTGGACTTGGTCAGGTGAGCATGGGGGTCAGTCAGTGGTATCAATTCCTTCATCCTCCAGGAACTGCCTGCATACTCTTGCCACATGAGGCAAGAGTGCTCCAGGAGGAACCCAGGGCCCACTGCACCAGCGAAGAGTCTAACAGTGGGTTTAAGGATTTCATTCCAGTGTAGGTATCGCCTCATGTGATATGGTCTAGGTATCACCTCATGCTGCCAGTAGTGACACTGACCCTAGTCAAATGCAAAACTACTGAAAAGCAGTAAAAAAAAGATTAGGGAAAAAAATGTCTGTGGCCTCCACCTGTAAACCCATTCCTGTTTTTGGGGTCATCTCATTGTTGCCCCTTTAGTTCACCTGTTGTTGATTTCAGTAAAACTAAAACAGCTGACACTGATTAACAACCCACTCTGATACTTAACTGACCAGATCAATATCCCATAAGTTTAACTGACTTGATACAATACTCAAGTTAAAAAGTGTTTCTCTTTGAGCAGTGTATTTTGGTGTAGATGTGTCATACCTGCTGGGGTCTTTGCTGGGAATAATCTGGACACATTCTCTCTTCTGGAAAGTTTTCTCGATCCAAGCTCTCTGAATCTGAAGACAAACCAAAATAGTTTGATGAGGCTGGTTTTAAACTCTGCAGTGACATTTTAAGATGTTTTGTTCAATGAGAAGAAAATGTCAAGAAATCTTGAATTCATTCCCTGAAGCCAAAATGAACAACTTGTTTCAGAATAACAATTGAAATCCTAAAATTGTGTCATTGAAAACAAGTAAATATTCACATCTGAATATTTCATTCATTAGTTAATAAACTTCTGTCAGTCATCCAAATGATATTAACTATTTATTATTAAGTGATTACATTATCTCCACAGTTTAACTGATAACTAATATTATGGGTCACTGGAGAAATAATGAAACCAACATGCAAAGATCAGATCCAGCAAATGGTCAGTATAAAGCACCTTGTCAGTAGCTACAGTATGTCACCTCCATTATATTCATCTGCAAATCTGCATTAAAGCGCAACGGAGCTTAAGCTTCAAACTCTCCAGATGCATCTGGCTAATTACTGGTACAGTGGAGCCTTCCATTTCTTTATTCACCAAATCCTCTTACAGTTCATCCAAATCCTGCTGCTGCACAGAAAAACACACATCTGTGTTTCCATTGTGTTTAAACCCATAGATCACTAATGATGCTGTGTGCTGCTTTGTGTTAATCTGTATTATTGTGAGAGTCATGAAGCACTTTGAGAAATTCCTTTCTCTGGATGATGGAGGATTAATGTCTGAACGGAACATGAGTTCAGTTTTATTGTCTTTCTCACATGAGCGATAAAGCAACATCGCCATCATCAAGACTGTTTCAGTCAACATCCTCCCATCATCCCATGTTTATTGATACTTTACTGAAAAAATTTATTAAAAATGTCTAATTTAGTGTGGAACTAAACATTGGAACAGTGTCAGTAAAGAATGTAATAAAGTGGTTATCTTAAATCTGGTGGTTATATTTGTTGTTGATGTGGTTTTATATTACATGTTATATGTCAGTGAGTGACTCTAACAGCAGACTGTGTGACTGCAGCATCAGGAGGAAACGTAGAACAAACACATCCATAAGTTTTATGGTTTTGTCTCAGTCTGTGCAGATAAATAATGCGTCACAGTGGTCTGAAGCTCATCCTAACCGCCCTCCCACATGATCTAATGATGTTGAGGGGTCACTGCTGTTATATTAGACCGGACAAAGAAACAATCTATTCTAGTTCACAGTACACCTGCTATGAACAGAAGAGCACATCACAAGCCTTAAACCATGAAGTGGCTCCTTCTCCACCACCTCCTCCAAGTCCATTTTTAACTCCTTCATCATTTCTGAACGTTTTTTAACATTTGTATCCCAACAGTTTACCATTGAGGTAGAAAGTAGAAAGTAGTAGTAGTAGTTGTTCAGTAGTAGTAGTTTAGTAGTATTTTCAGACCTGTTCTGTTTTCTGTCCTGGATCCCACTCAGACGTTTGGATATTAGATGAGGAAACACTCAGAACAAACTTCTCAACGTCATCTTCATCATGTAGAAGAAGAAACTGAGTGGATGCTCACCCTGGAGCAGTAAATACTCTACCAGAACGTCTAGATGTCTCACTGATTCAGACTGGAGTCAGAATAGCTCTGTGCGGACAGGATGTGTCAGTTTGGAGTCTTGGTGAAGCTCAGCAGGAGTTGAAGTGATTCAGCTGAGTGGGTTCATGTGACGAGCATGTGAGGCAGCAGGGCTCTTTGTCAGAGCCGGTCTCATGATTCTGGTCTGTAGTAATCTTTCTGGGAGTCTCATGACCCCTCAAGCTTCAACACAAGAGAATTTTCATCCAGGCTCAACAAATCTGCTTTGAGAAATCCCCACAAACCCTCCATCCAGCCAGCGTCACACTGCAAACACTTCTACTCAGTGTTTGGTTTTTTACAGAAGTAAAAACTGGGTCGATCCTCTTCAGTCCAGGTCACATGTTTACATTCTTTACTTCAGTTTTGATTCTAACTTCATACAATCATGTAGAACTAAACAAGACTGACCAATCTCCAAAACAGTTTCTACATAGTTATAAAAATCACAGTTCACAGAACATATAAACAAGTTGTTCTGACTCAAAGTCTGTCTGTGTGTGATCCACAGACTTATTGTCTGCAGTTTTCACTTACTGAGGTAATGAAAACTTCCCACAATGTCCAACTCAGGTTTTTACTGCTTCTCCACCCGACAGACAGTCTAGATCTGTCACAGATTTCTGAAGGTTCAGTGCACACAGATATAACAGTGTTTGTGTGTCTGTGTGTGTGTTTAATAGAGGCGAGCAGTGTGTCAGTAGAGTTTTTTATTCTTCATGGTGGAAACATATCTTGTGCCTTTATTAAATGTTAAATAAATAAATGATTTGTTTTTGTTTTCACAGTAATAAAGAATAATGACAACATGATGTTGTAAGTTAGTTATAACTACTTAATTCAGTCTCTTCGTGTCACTGGGAGCAGTGTTTAAAGGGAGTTTTTCCTCTCCACTGTTGCCTTATGTGCTTGCTCAAGTGGGACTGTTGGGTTTTCTACATTACTCTGTATATATTTATATAATGTGTAAGGTCTTAAACCTTACACTGTAAAGTGCCCTGAGATGACTTATGTTGTGAATTGGTGCTATATAAATAAAGTTGAATTTAATCGAATTGAATTTTACTGTGTATCTGGATCAACATGAGACCTGCATGGGACCTGTGTCTGAGACCTATTTAGGAATATGTTTGTATTTTACTTATTTTCCCAAAAATCAGCTTGTAGATAACTGTTTATAATTTAGGCGAGAATCAGAAAGGTTAGACTGAACCCCTGAGTTCGCTGCTGTTTTCACTTGAAGTCCAGTATTTAAAAACTTAATACTTAACTTTAGATGAGAAGTTTCTTTCTTTCTTGTTAAATTCAGTTTGTGTTGATGTCTGTCAGCAGAAAACGATAAACGCTGTGTTTTATGAATGAGCATATGAATGAAGGGGGGGATTATGAGGGTTTTAAATGAGATTAATGTTGTTCAGGGGAGCTGCTCGTTTGCACAATGAGCTGCTCTGTCACAGCTTTTTATTTTACACACACACAGAAAGTGGACCTGTTAACAGAACCAGCAGAGACCTTTACTTTATTTTTCTTTACTTGGCAGATGCTTTTTATCCAAAGCGACTTACAAGGAGAAGACACAAGTAATTATCATTCGGTTTCCGTAAATTCTGGGTTACTACAAATTAAGAGTCCTGATAAGACTGAACTTGTCAAGATAAAGAACTAGCGCTAGGAATTGTTAAGTGCTAGGTAATTTTTGTGAATGTGTGTGTGTGTGTGTGTGTGTTAGACTCATTTGAAATACTTTTTGAACAAGTGAGTTTTTTAAAGGTGGTGATAGTCTCAGTTAGTCCAATGGAGCGGAATGAAGTCGGGATCGGAGACCCTGTGAAGAAGGAATTTTTAGTTTTCTCTCATTTTCCAGCCTAAGCTTCTGCAATGTCACAAGATTTATTTTTACTTCCAGTGTTGCATTCATTTTTCACCAAGATCTTGCATTGATGATGGTAGAGTGTGACAGCTGCACAAAGCCTTCTCCAGCACATCCCAAAGATTCTCAATGGGGTTAGGGTCTGGACTCTGTGGTGGTCAATCCATGTGTGAAAATTATGTCTCATGCTCCCTGAACCACTCTTTCACAATTTGAGATCGATGAATCCTGGCTTTGTCATTTTGGAATATGCCCGTGCCATCAGGGAAGAAAAAATCCATTGATGGAATAACCTGGTCGTTCAGTATATTCAGGTAGTCAGCTGACCTCATCCTTGGAGCACATACTGTTGCTCCAGTAATATTAAAGGAGGCTCATACCTATTTGCTTCCAGGTGGCGACCCGGGCAAAAAAAAGGTGGCCTTTCTGTTTTTGGTGGCAACTTTTTTTTGGACGGGCAATGTCTAAGAGGGTGCACTTCCATTTACAGCCCTGTAGGAAAGCATGAAGGATTTAAAACTCAATGCGAGCAGCTACCAGGAGCCAGTGGAGAGAGGTGAGAAGATGTGTGACATGGGGGGGGGGTTTGATGGTGACAGCAGAAGCTCCAGCCAGGAGAGAGTTACAATAGTCCAGTCTAGAGATGAACATTGCCTGGACTGTGCTGTGCAGCCTGTTGTGGGAGTCCTGGGTTAACTTATCCCAGAACTAATGGAAACTAGTCAGTGACTGACAGCTGTCAATCAATTTAACATGAACCCCCTCCTAGATTTCTTTCTAGTCAAACCTGAGGCAATCCCCTGATTTGAATATTTGACAGGAAACAAACATTGGTTGGATGTTATTGATGATATTGATTAATCAACTTAAGTCAACTTTGAAACGTGTCATTATAATAGAAGAGCAGATGGTGTTTTTTTTAACCTGTTCAGGACATTTAGATCTGATCACATTGTCACGTGTCTGACAGGAGAAACAAACAACTGATTGTGTTTGTGAAGCAAAAGCACATGAGGTCAGTTAACTGATCAGGTCACATGATCAGAATATAAATCTAAAAATGTAATGTTATTTGTATTAACTCTGATGACATGAGAATCGTACATGTTTGTTAAAATTCAGTGAATCTACAGACTCTACTGCGATTCTACTGAGAATAAAGTGAAGCTGAACTGTCTGGTGGGGCCCTGGAGTCTGCGTCTTCTCTGATCTGAATCTGATGAGTCGAATCCTGAACCGTGACAATTCACAAACTAAGCTGATCAAAGTGAGGTGTTTAGGGACCCACTGAAGGTTTCAGTCTGATCCGATCAATCGATTTGTTCACAGACACTGAACTGTGACTTTGGGGGATGGACGAAATATTAGAAAACATCTGGATCTGTCTCAGATTTCTGAATGATCAGTAGATGCAGTTATAACCGTGACCATTTGAACAACTCAAACCACAGCTTTGATGTTTTCAGTCTGTGTTTTTTTATAATTTTAAATAAAGTTGTGAGAGTCTTTCGCCTCTCAGAGGTAAGTTTCCGTCTTACCTTCTGTGATCCAGACGATGTGCGTTTGATGGACGAGCGTTTAACTGAACTGCTGGTCCCTCTCCTCCCTCTGCTGTCCATGGTGACAAAGTTCAGGGGTCCCCCACCTTCATCCTCCTATCTCCCCCTCTGACTCCCTCTCTGTCTCCTCTGTCTTCTGCGTCCTCTTTGTGCAGTCTTCAGTCTCTGTTGCGTTCAGCCGTGTCTGTGATGTGACAGGCAGAGACCCCGTGCTTCCCCTATAATCAGGATTAATGGACACTGCTGAGGACAGAGGGCGGTGCTCTTTAATGGATGGAGATTTAATAAATGGAGATTGGAGGTAAATCTGCTGCCAGAACCACTTTCAACACACAGATATTGTTATTTATTCCTTTCTGCTGGATGGATCAAATGTTCTGCACACATACTGTTCCACTGGTTCTCAAAGTGCTTTTACACTGCTTCTCCTCCACCCATTAACTCACCCCTGTGAGTTGTGGGAGCTGGGGGGGGCCCCGGGCCCGATGGGGCGGGGGGCCCCCCCC
>JAUYWH010000018.1:125635-152935 GCA_034779795.1 Ctenopoma multispine | reverse complement strand
AGCTTTGGGTAGTGACCGAAAGGGCAAGATCGCGGATACAAGCGGCCGAAATGAGTTTTCTCCGCAGGGTGGCTGGATTCTCCCTTAGAGATAGGGTGAGAAGTTCGGTCATCCGGGAGAGACTCAGAGTAGAGCCGCCGCTCCTCCGCGTGGAGAGGAGTCAGCTGAGGTGGTTGGGGCATCTGGTTAGGATGCCACCCGGACGCCTCCCTCGGGAGGTATTCCAGGCATGTCCCACTGGGAGAAGGCCTCGGGGCAGACCCAGGACACGCTGGAGGGATTATATCTACCGGCTGGCTTGGGAACGACTTGGGGTACCCCCAGAGGAGCTGGAGGAGGTGGCCGGGGAGAGGGAGGTCTGGGCTTCCCTACTTAGGCTGCTGCCCCCGCGCAACCCAACCTCGGATAAGCGGTTGATAATGGATGGATGGATGGAGGTAAACACAGCTGTCTGATTGACCTGATAATGTTCTATCAGGAAATGTGCAGGATTTTTTTTCCATGACTCATGAGCTGCTTTTGTTTATTCATTTTGTGCATATATATGCTGAAACATAAATGCAGTTAAATCATTCAGTCTGCTATAACTTAAATGAGAAACCTAGTTTCTGTTACCAGGGCAGAAGAGTGTTTTATATTGGTCATGGTCTTTTTCCCCCTGCACTGTTCCCTTGCACTTACACACATAATTGGAAAAAGTCAGGAAGTAGAATCTTCCTATTAATATAACCCACAGTTAAAATTTTGTGAGCTAATTCTAGAGTAAGCAATAATTTCTCTCACTGTTTTTACATATACTCAAGTAATTAGATTACTAAGAGAAACCAGGTTTCACAGGTATTTAGTTTCCTAGTTACATTCGGAGGATGATAAATCAGATTTCTCCTTTACCTTGGGTTTCACTGTACACTGGACAGTTTTCTGTTGGTGAGGATGATAAGGCACATAAGGCCCTGCTACCATCGGACTTCTCAGTCTTCATCACTTCTAACAAACTCAAGTGACCTGGATAAGCTCAGACTGATCTGCCTGATTTCTCAGCACAAAAGTAGACCTGTCAATTTAGTGCTCTACTCTGTATTTTTGTACTATATTAATTCTAAATTAGGTCTGTTGTTTTTAACTTTTGTCAGATGTCAGTTTTGCTCTGCTGCTGTGACCTCTTTGGAGGATCAATAAAGTGTAATCGTATCTGAATGGTCCTGATTAGTTTAGTGGATGAATTTGATAAATGTGTAAACTGAAAGTCATTGATCCACACCAGTAAGTAATTTGAGTTGTTTAATCCATAGGTGAAGAAAAATAATCCATAGTTGCACGATAACAAACAATAGACAAACTGTATGCTCCTCCACCCAACTAACAAGACAGAGGTGAACGAAAAAGAAGTGGCTTTATACTAAAGTACAAGGGTGCCCTCTACTGGCATAAGACAGACCCAAAAGAGAGAGTGTATGTTGTGGAAGGTGACTGACAGCACTGTGAGACAGGCACACATTGACTTCTTTTAAAGAAACAGTGTGAAGACAGTTTGCTTCCACAATTACCCTTGTCTCTGTTATCTATTATCATGGATTTGCATAGAACAAGCCAATTAGAATCTAAATTCGTCTATATTACCTGTACAACATAAAAACCCACTTGTTGCCGTTGTGCCATAGTGCATCAAATGTTGGCTGTGATATAGTTTAGAAGCTAACTGACTTCTCTAACTAGTGCACTTAACACTTCTAAATTCTTTGTCCAGGGGACAGAAACCCGTGTTGTCCAAACATAATTAAGAACTGAGACAAGACAGGTTTCTGTCCCGTCCTGTCTCACTGTCAGTCCAGGGTTAACAATAATATTATAGCTTTAAAAACATTTTTTTTTGAGTTAGTTGGCTTTGCTGTCCGTTTTTCTTATGCAGTATTTTGGTTAATGCGCACACATCAGAGTATATCTTTACAAGTGACTTGAGAAAGCCCTCTGGAATGGAAGGGTGAAATGTAGTCAAGGAACTAAAACAAGTCCAGTTGCTATTGAAAAACATTAGAGCATGTTTTTTAAAGAATAAAACTAGTGCTGTCAAGCGATTACAAAATATAAATTAACTATATGCTCTGTGATTAATTAGGCTGATTTAATCTTTATGTAAAAGTAAATATATTTCAGTCCAAATAAATGTTGGTAGACTAGTGAATCAATAAATAATTACATTATAATAGTAAATAACCATAAGGAACAATCAACAGTACTTGCACTATCTGTGTAATAAAGTAATCAAGACGAATTGAGATATTAAAGAATTAAAATATATGCAGTGTGGGATGGAAGGTGTTGGGGTGTGAGTTTCCCCATCTGCCACAGTTCATTAAAAAGTGACTTACAACAACAACATACAGACTTCACGGCCAGACAGAGAGCTGGTAAATGCTTTTCTGAGGTAGTAGAGTTCAACAAATGTCAGCACCTATTGTGTACCTGTAGAGCTCGATACTGGACCCGACCTGTTACCTTCATTTATCTCTAAATGAAATCTGTATCTAACCCAACCTACCTGTAGCCATGCACTTACATCAATCAGCTACAACACTGCCGTGGTGCATTGACACTCCTACATAGCAAGTTGAAAAAAGTTGGAATAAAGACACAAATGTTACTGCTTCAAAAAGATAAAACAAACACCAAAAGAGGTACTCCCAGGAAAATGGTTGCTTTATTCCATTTAAAAAGGCACTGTGTTTTGTTTTGATTGTGTAAACTTTTTAGGGATAGTAGATAGACTCCGATAGCAGGCTACAGTGGATGGAAAAATGCACCTCGTCTCATCAACAACATCTTTAGGAATTTAAGGAACTAATGTGAGACAGTAGGAAAGGCAGACTGGAAACATGGGATGAAAAAAGGGGACGTGAACTGGCAGCATTATGTTTAAAAAGCCTGTGCACGAACCTCTAGGCTACCATTGCAAGACCACATCCTGTTGGCTGATTACAGCACTTTTACAACCTAAAGACAACCACGGGACAGAGACTTTAAAAGTCTTTTCAGACACTAGACAATCAGCACACACACTAGCAATATAAGCACTGCATCAGAACTGCATAGAACTGCTCTGCAGGCAATTGTTTGCCTTTATGCAACAACTTAATTTGATCATCTCATTAATAAATTATGTAACCAACCTGCAAGATGATTTTGACAACTTTGACAACGGTGCAAAAAAAATCTCACCAATGTGTTCCAACACTACAAATTGGACACACAGAGGCAACATTGAAAAATATCAAGCACATGAATCCACTGAACCTGACTATGACAAGGCAGAGAAAAGTTCTAAACAACAGTTTTTATCATCATCATAGACCGACTGGTCGCTGGACTGGATCAGAGGTATCACTCCGACAAAGACACTAAGGTTGGATCTATAAACAATATTCCCAGCAGAGCACTTCGCTCTAAGACTGTTGGTCTACCTGTGGGTCCTAGAGTTACTAAATGTAGACTGGGAGGCAGAGCCTTTAGCTATCAAGCTTCTCTCCTGTGGAACAGGCTCCAAATCCTGGTTTGGGAGGCAGACACACTCTCTACCTTTAAGACTAGTCTTAAAACTGTCCTTTTGATAAAGCTTATAGTTAGAAATGGCTCAAGTGACTCTGAACCATCTCTAAGTTATGCTGCTACAGATTTAGTTTCAGTGTATTGAGGACCTCCCACAATACACTGAGCTACTCTTCTCTTTTCTTTGCATTCTTATGCCACCGTTGCATGTTATTAACTTTGTGTCTTCTCTCTCCCTAATTGTGCTTTGTCCTCTCTCTCTCTCTCTGTATCTTTCTGCAGGTATCCCCGGCCTTGGAGCTGATTACTGGTCCTACCAATCTGCCCAGTGCCTTGTCTGCTGCTCCTTGTTGCTGTTTTAAACTCTCTATTGCCTGCTGTTCTTTTCTCTCTCCTCTTTCCACTCACCCCAACCGGTAGAGGCATATGACCGCCCACCCTGAGCCAGGTTCTGCTGGAGGTTTCTTCCGTTAAAATAAGTTTTTCCTCTCCACTGTTGCCTAGTGCTTGCTCAAGTGGGATTGTTGGGTTTTCTACAAATATTCTGTATACACACATATATATACACACACATTATTTATATAGAGAGAGATATAGATATATCTATATCTCTATATATACAGTACAGGCCAAAAGTTTGGACACACTCAATTCATTCAATGTTGTTTTCTTTATTTTCATGACCATTTACATTGGACAGTGAGAATCTACCAATGTAAATGGTCATGAAAATAAAGAAAACACATTGAATCAATTGAATGTGTCCAAACATTTAGCCTGTACTGTATATATACCTGCACGACATGTATCACCGGCAGATAGAGAAAGTGGATGACATTGAAAAATCCTACCAGTGGCTGGACAAAGCTAGACTAAAAGACAGCACAGAGGCATTAATCATGGCAGCACTGGAACAAGCTCTAAGTACAAGATCAATAGAGGCTGGGGTCTACCACACCAGGCAGGACCCCAGGTGCAGACTGTGCAAAGATGCCCCTGAAACAATCCAGCACATAACAGTAGGGTGCAAGATGCTAGCAGGCAGGGCGTATATGAAACGCCATAACTAAGTGGCTGGTATAGTGTACAGGAATATTTCCGCAGAGTATGGGCTGGAAGTCGCAAGGTCAAGATGGGAGACACCTCCAAAGGTGGTGGAGAACAATAAGGCCAAGATCCTATGGGACTTCCAGATACACACTGACAAACTGGTAAAGGCTAACCAACCGGACATAGTAGTGGTGGACAAGCAGAGGAAAAAGGCCGTAGTAATAGATATACAGTGGGATGCGCAGGTTTGGGCAGCCTTGTTAATCTTTATGATTTTCCTGTATAAATCGTTGGTTGTTACGATAAAAGATTTCAGTTAAATATATCATATAGGAGACACACACAGTGATATTTCAGAAGTGAAACGAAGTTTACAGGATTTACAGAAAGTGTGCAATAATTATTCAAACTAAATTAGACAGGTGCATAAATTTGGGCACTTTGTCATTTTATTGATTCCAAAACCTTTAGAACTAATTATTGAAAATCAAATTGGCTTGGTAAGCTCAGTGACCCCTGACCTCCATACACAGGTCCAATTATGAGAAAGAGTATTTAAGGTGGATAATTGTAAGTTTCCCTCCTCTTTGGATATTCTCTGAAGAGTAGCAACATGGGGGTCTCAAAACAACTCTCAAATGACCTGAAAACAAATATTGTTCACCATCATGGCTTAGGGGAAAGATACAGAAAGATGTCTCAGAGATTTCAGCTGTCCGTTTCCACAGTTAGGAACATATTGAGGAAATGGACGACCACAGGCACAGTTCAAGTTAAGGCTCGAAGTGGCAGACCAAGAAAAATCTTGGATAAACAGAAGCGACGACTGGTGAGAACAGACAGAGTCAACCCACAGACCAGCACCAAAGACCTACGACATCATCTTGCTGCAGACGGAGTCACTGTGCATCGTTCAACTATTCGCCGCACTTTACACAAGGAGATCCTGTATGCGAGAGTGATGCAGAGGAAGCCTTTTCTCTGCCCACAGCACAAATAGAGCCGCTTGAGGTATGCTAAAGCACATTTGGACAAGCCAGCTTCATTTTGGAATAAGGTGCTGTGGACTGATGAAACTAAAATTGAGTTATTTGGGCATAACAAGGGGCATTATGCATGGAGGAAAAAGAACACAGCATTCCAAGAAACACCTGCTACCTACAGTAAAATATGGCAGTGGTTCTATCATGCTGGGGGGCTGTGTGGCCAGTGCAGGGACTGGGAATCTTGTCAAAGTTGAGGGACGCATGGATTCCATGGATTTGTTAATTGTACTGTATTTTATTTTGAGGGAGCTTTTATTTTGTCACATTGTTTTGTTTGACCTCTGCCCTGTCAATGACGTAATTTCCTGTGAATTCGCGCCACTTTTCTCAGTCGGCTAGTGGCCGTTCTAAGGAGAGTTAGGATATGCGGGCGCTCCCGCTGTTATGTTGAAATGTGATTATTAAAAATGTTAAATGATCGTCTGACACTTGCAGTTTAGAGATGATACCTTGTGTTATATTAGTTTTAGCGTTTTATTTTGGTTTGGTTGTATTTAGTTTGATTTTACAGCGCTTTTGTGTGACTTTAAAGTTAGCTGTGCTCATGCTATGTGCGCACGGAGGTGGTTTCTCATGGGGTCATTTGTCTTGTTTTCCTTAAAAGTGCATGTGAACTCCAGTAAACCAAAGCTGCTGTACTGATTATTTTTATTTTTATTTCACACAGGTATGTAAGCTCCTTAACTGTTTTGTTGTTTATATTGGTTTGTTATTTTATTATTGACACATAAACTTATGTAGTTGTAATTTTGTGTTCAGTGACAAAGTTTTACTTATTCTTCATAAAATATAAAAATGCTTCAGGGGATGAACAAATTAGGAGTGAATTGTTGGTTAGGATGGAAATATAATTATACGATCAACCTGTATTTGATTTTTGTCAAATACATGGTGTAACTGAGTCGGCTAGTGGTCGTTCTGAGGTGCAGTAAACCAAAGCTGCTGTACTGATTATTTTTATTTTTATTTCACACAGAAAATAAATGTCCCCGATTGGCAAGACAGTGGCTGTCCTTGCTTCTTTACCATAGTTTCATCACCACAACGCAGGTAAATATTGGTATTGAAGTAGCGGTTATCAGAAGGCAAAGGGTGCATTGATTGATTGATTGTTTGGAATATACACTTTTTTTGTTTGCATTAATTCTTCTTTCTACTTTTGAGTGTTGTACAATACTACTGAAAATGACATCTGTTCTTGGTCAGTCAGAAAGTGATAAAGTAGCAGCTGACTATTTTAGTTTAGATTTTGGGAGAGGAAAGGTTATCAATGGGTCACCCGCCACACCCGTTCGAGGTGCAAATAATTTAGACTCACTGGCTTTCTGTTCAACTCGCATACATGGTCATGCAGTTTCTAGCTTTAGGCAGTGTGCTACACCTCCAGACATGTCCGACAGAACTGACCAGGCACTCAATAACTTGATAATGCATTCTCCTTAGCAAGTAGGACAGACCATAAGAGAAGAGTTAAGGGGAGATCGTGGGATGGGAGATGTTTGCAATACGCAGGTTTAGAGCAGTGTAGGCCAGTTACCCAGTGACTCCACTTACCTTAACTAAACTGGTGCAAAATTAGTGCTACAGTCAGAGGTGAGAGAGCCTCCTGTCTTCAGAGGAGATGGGTCAGATAAGAACACTGTGTCCGAGTGGGAAGAGTTGGTGGAAGTGTATCCGAAGAAACGGGCCATAATTATTAAGGATTAGTGCTCAGAAAGTATGTCCAAGGTAATGGGGAAAGCTAAGGATATTGTGAGAATAACTCTGAGAAGCAGTCCATCCTTGAAGCCTCAGGAGAATCCGAAATTTTTTTTTGACATTCTTAAACAGCATTTTGGTGAGGTGACTTATTCATGCATGCCCATGGCTGATTTCTACAGCACAGTCCCAGCGACAGGAGAGACCCCTGTAGAGTATTGAGTTAGACTAAACAAGGCAGTTGATGCAGCAGAGGAGGGATTGAAGAGGCTAAGAAGGCATGTAGAGGACCCGTGCCAAGAGGCAGCAATGATGTTTGTTAAATACTGTCCAGATCCTACCCTCACTGCCATTTTTAAGTTCAAATCACCAGATAAGTGGACAGCCAGTGAGATCCAAGAGCACTTTGATCGGTACCAGACTGAGATGAAAGGAAAGGTGTTTTACAAGTCAAAGCGTCCTGGACCAGTCACGCTTCAAACCCAGGCCCCAACATTCAATCATTCTGTAATAACACACCACACAGTTGAGTCACTTACACAGACTGAGAGTAATGTGACAACCAAAACCCCCTGCAATGATAACTATATCCTTCCCTCACCCACCTCTTGGTCGTGCACTGTCATATAACAACCAGGTTGCAGCCAATCTGAGCTCCCCTATTCAACTTCACTTTAGATTGTGCAGTCTGCCAGTCGACAGAACGTTCCACTCATGCACACTGCAGGCAGTGCAGACTGCAGACTGTCCTTATCGCCAGCCTTCTCAAAGGCAGTGCAACCCTCAGTTTTTAAACTAGTTGGCCCGCATTGGATGAGGGGATGTGTGGGCACAGATGGAGAAACCCTGAACAGTGATGATGTGAAAAAGTACTGCGCGAAGGCATGTGCTGCAGCACCGGCTGGTGCTAAAGTGATAGTACAGAACACACTAAGAGTGGGTCCATTTGAAGAACTGTTTTACACCCCTGTCAGCATAAACAACACATTTCAAGTGCAGGGGATGCTTGACTCAGGCTCCATGGCCTGTACTCTCAGTGAAAAAGCAGAGCAGAAAATGCTGAGTGACAGTCTACTTATGACACCCAATCCTTTGACTCAGGAGATTGTACTGGTAGGATGTGATGGTACACAGAGTAAGGCCAAGTGTATATACTGTATGAGGTAGAGATGAAACTTTATGGAGAAAGCTGTCTTGTCCCCATCCTGATAGTGCCTGGACAGCGTGATGACTTGATCATAGGCACAAATGTGCTATGTATGAAAGATGGGGAGCCCCCAGATAAGATTAGCACAGTTAAGCTCCAGCAGTCGGTCACCCTGCTGGCAAAACAAGAGCACCTAGTCTGGGGTAGGCTACCAAAAATTGCCCCCCTGTGGCCAGGCAGCACAGTCATTGTCGAGCCCACTTCTTCAAAGTCCATGCCACGCAATATCATGATTGGTCGAGTCATTCCTCCATAATGGGGTGATAGATTGAACCTATCAGATAAGACCATTACTTTGAAGAAAAACTGTAAACTGGCGGATGTGTCTCCCTATCTAGCTGTGGAGGAATTTGAGGTTTTCCAAGCCATTAACCAACCTCTAAACACCAACCAGAAGACTCAGCATGAAGTCAAGGTCCTGCAGCCATTCTGGGGATTGAAATTCCATCACTGGTTTACCTTTTTTCTCCATTAACTGTCCAAATTCCTGAAAGAACCCCTTCAGCACCAGTGGCGGCTGGTGAAATTATTTTTTGGGGGGGCGCACTTTTGCGAGTCAGTTTTCAGATGCACTCTAACCATACATCACCACTAGTATAAGCTATAGCACCATTATCATGCATCACACTGCTTAAATACTAAAATATTAAATTAATGTGAAAATACACTGTGTTACATTTTGCTCTGTCCACAAACCCCATGAATAGATTAGTGTTCATTTTCATCATGACCACGTAACGGGAGTTCAAACTCACCAAAGAATATAATGCAGGCATTCTCACAGAATCATCAATAAAATAAACATTATGTCATTTTGTTATGAGTCTTCACTCCAAAAACTCTTCAATCGTCAACACAAAAACTGAACTGTTAGGAAAATTCTCCGATACTTAAATAAATTCACTGGAGATCACATCTGAGTCCAAAGGTGTTCATTTATTCTTGCCGGCAAGGGAGCACACAAACTTACAGCATCAAGGTCAGTGCCTTCTCGCAGGCAGAAAAGTCACACAGTCTTATAGTGAAAATAAGATAACAAGGATTCCCAGTCTCTCCACATGCATGCATGCATAAAACAACCTTGACAAGGCTCTGAACTATGAAATAAGGTGAAAGGTGATATAGGCACTCCACACATAGGCCATAACTCCATAACCTAACGGAGGACAACAAGAAAAGATATACCTCTATAAGGTAAAAAGGTTAACATAGAATCACTAAACATAAGGTAAAAAGGTTAACATAAGTTCACTACATTTTGTCTAATAATTTCTCTAACACACGTACAAGCTAAAAACTGATTCTAAGTCACTTGATTTCTTTGCTGATGATTTAATGCAAAAAGAAAACTAATCTGCGGTTCTGAGGTTCATCGTGCTCACAGTGTTCTGGATCAGCTTATTAGTGTGAATAACCATTTCTGGACTTGTTTCCTAACTGATGTGTGGTGAATGTCTCCCACAGCTGCCAGTACTCCCAACAAGCTGCAGCAGGCAGCTCTTCCCCTGCTGTCCAACCAGCAGTGTAAGAACTACTGGGGTAGCAACATTTCCGATCTGATGATCTGTGCCGGAGGAGCTGGAGCCACTTCCTGCATGGTGAGGCCTTTGTTACACCATACTTATCTCTTACCTGATTCAATCAGATTAATTTGTCTTTTACTTTTTCTTCTGTCAAATTCTGGCTTTTATCTCCAAACATCTTTAACATAGTTTGAATAAATAACAATATGTGTACATTGTGTGAAATGTTTGATATGTCCTCAGGGCGACTCTGGCGGTCCCCTGGTCTGTCAGAAAAACAATGTCTGGACTCTGGTTGGTATTGTGTCCTGGGGAAGCAGCAGTTGTTCCACCTCTACTCCCGCCGTCTACGCCCGTGTCACAGAGCTCCGCAGCTGGGTCGACCAGATCCTCGCCGCTAACTAGACAGACTGAGAGAGAGAAACTGAGCTGCTGATCCCTCACCCCTGACCCCACCCTGCCTGTTAGTCCCATGTCAGAATGTGATAATAATAATAAAAACATTTCACATCACTGACAGAATTCTTGTCCTTCTATCTGAATCTGTTACAGCACTGAGGACTGACAGCAGGGGGAGCTGACCACACACTGTTTGAAAAGGGTTGAAAAATTCAAGTAAATAACAACTAGAACATGTGTAAGACCACCACACAGCTGTTCAGTTCAATTCAACTTTATTTATATAGCGCCAATTCACAACATAAGTCATCTCAAGGCACTTTACAGTGTAAGGTTAAAGACCTTACACAGAATACACTTCTCAAAAAAATAAAGGGAACACTTTGAAAATAGACCTTCATTGGGGATAAAATCATGCTGGATATCCATATTGATATGGAATGGGTAATGTGTTAGGAACAAAAGGATGCCACATCATTTGATGAAAATGAAAATTATCAACCTACAAAGGGATTAATTCAAAGTCACCAAGAAATTTAACTGAAAAACTGATGCGGCAGACCAGTCCAATTCGCTGAAATGTCATTGCAGCAACTCAAAATGGTACTCAGTAGTTTGTATGGCCCCCATGTGCTTGTATGCATGTCTGACAATGTTGGGGCATCCTCCTTATGAGATGACGGAGGGTGTCCTGGGGTATCTCCTCCCAGATCGTGACCAGGGCATCACTGGGATCCTGGACAGTCTGAGATGCAACCTGGCGACTAGGATGGACAACATGATGTCCCAGAGATGTTATATTGGATTTAGGTCAAGTGAGCATGGAGGCCAGTCAACGGTATCTATTCCTTCAACCTCCAGGAACTGCCTGCATACTCTTGCCACATGAGGCGGGACATTATCACGCACCAGGATGAAACCAGGACCCACTACACGAGCAAAGGGTCTAACAATTGTTCTAAGGATTTCATCCCGATACCTAATGGCAGTCAGGGTGCCATCATCTATCCTGCAGGTCTGTGCGTGCCTCCATGGATATGCCTCCCCAGACCAACACTGACCCACCACCAAAACGATCATGCTGAACAATGTTGCAGGCAGCATAACGTTCACCACAGCTTCTCCAGAGCCTTTCACGTCTGTCACATGAGCTCAGAGTGAACCTGCTCTCATCTGTGAAAAGCACAGGGTGCCAGTGCTGGACCTGCCAATTCTGGTGTTCTCTGGCAAAGGTCAGTCGAGCTCCACGGTGCCAGGCAGTGAGCATGGGGCCCAGTGAAGGATGTGGGGCCCTCAGGCCACCCTCATGAAGTCTGTTTCTAATGGTTTGGTCAGAGACAGTCACACCAGTGGCCCGCTGGAGGTCAATTTGTAGGGCTCTAACACTACTCATCCCACTCCTCCTTGCACAAAGGAACAGATGCCGGTCCTGCTGATGGGTTATGGACATTCAATGGCCCTGTCTAGTTCTCCTAGAGTAATTGCCCGTCTCCTGAAATCTCCCCCATTCTCTTGAGACTGTGCTGGGAGACACAGCAAACCTTCAGGCAATAGCACATATTGATGTGCCATCCTGGTGGAGCTGGACTGCCTGTGCAACCTCTGTGGGGTCCAGGTATCACCTCATGCTACCAGTAGTGACACTGACTCTAGTCAAATGCAAAACTACTGAAAAGCTGTCAAAAAAGATGAGGGGAAAAAAAGAGAGGACGAAGCACGACTAGTTGGCCTGGTAGCTTAATGGGATAAGCATCAGACTGGGATGCAAAAGGTGGCAGCCCAGACTCCCAGCATATTCCCCATGTGTCTTCCTTAAGCAAGGACTGCCCACTGCTTGGGTCAAATATATAAATATGTCTTTGGGTCAAATATTTCATTGTAACATGTAATCAGTGACAATAAAGTAAATTCTTCTTCTTCTAGGGGAGAGAGAAGAAGAGAGAAGAGGAGAAATATGATCTCTCTTGTTAATTCCAGTCAGAACTCTGGCTGCAGCATTCTGGATTAACTGGAGGCTTTTGAGTGAGCTATTTGGACATCCTATCAGTAATGAATTACAGTAGTCCAGTCGAGAAGTAACAAATACATGAACTAATTTCTCAGCATCACTTTGAGACAGGATGCTCCTAATTTTAGCGATATTCCTTAAGTGCAAGAAGGATGTTCTAGATATTTTTTTTACGTAGGAGGTAAATGAGATATCCTGTTTTAAAATAACTCCAGACACCCTCTCTACCTTTTAGAGTATAGTTTTGGTTTTTATTGTCTGTACTTCTATTTACACACATCCACACATACATACTGATGTTACACATCCTATGCTCTGATTTTATATTTTATTTATTATAATAAAGAAATTCCCTTTACTGTCCTTCCCATCATGATCTAGGACAGGAGCAGCTAACGCTGGCCCTGAATTTATTTACTATTTGTGAGACTATCCCTGCACTACACACCGCTGATTACCTGGATTTGGTGTATTCAACCAATCAGAAGCTGTAACTGCAGGGATGGTTGGAAAACAAAGAGGACTGTGGCTCTGGGGACCAGGGTTAGCTGACAGTGTGTGCTGTAATACTGAAGACATAAATCATGTTCACAGAATTATTGATGATGATGTTGTGGAAATGAAGTAAATTTCTATAAAGTTGGTCTTCTTAGCAGTTTATTATAAAGTAAGAAATAAGAAAAGCACAAAAAAAGGAATGACAGTCGAGTTACACAGAACAATGAGGGAGTGTGGCTGATGAACAAAGAACAACCTGTTACACACTAGTCATCAGAATCATGCTGTCTGACTATTATCATTGTCAGCATTGCTCTAATTAAATAATTAATTTAATAATTTAAATGTTTAACATAGTCCCTTTCCTGGTCTCCGGATGGATCAGGCCTGTGTAGGACATGTGTGAGGGTGGAGACAGATGTTGGATGTTGGCTGTCTGACGTGATAAGGATATTAAGATATTTGATTATATAAATGGGAACTGGAGAAACATATTTGGATTCTGGATTTTGGATTTGAGGAGGCTTTTCTGACTGATTGTACTGTTTCAGACCTGGATTTTGAACCTGTAGATTTGCAGTCAGGATTAAGACTGTCTTTGTTTGTCTGCTCATGCACATACTCACCCTGTGTTTGCTGCTGCAGTGTTACTGCAGTGTTTTACTCACCTACTAACCTCCACCATCTTCTCCACCTGCTGTCTACTGTCACCTCTGCTACTCACCTGTGTTGCTGTGTCAGCTCCTCTCTCTCTCTCGTCTGGTACCTTTACTCTCCAGTCACTCAGCTGTCAACCTCTGAGGAACGCTGAACCTTAGTCATGTTCTGATTAGTCTGATATGCAGCTTCTATTTAACCAACTTGTTGTTTATCACTTTTTTCTCACAGCAACTTACCAGTGTTCATCTTGACTGCCTGTGTTCTCAGAAACCTTTGTACATTCTATGTCCACCTGTCACTGGCTAACCACTATTTCAATCCAATTGAAATAATTCAACAATTCGATTCAAGGTCATCTCAAGGCACTTTTCATAGCAAGGTTTAGGACCTTGCAAAATATAAGTGTATATATGCAGAATAATGTAGAAAACCCAACAGTCCCACTTGAGCAAGCACGTAAGGCAACAGTGGAGAGGAAAAACTCCCTTTAACGGAAGAAACCTCCAGCAGAACCAGGCTCATGGTAGGCGGCCATCTGCCTCGACCGGTTGAGGTGAGTGGAAAGAGGAGAGAGAAAAGAACAGCAGGCAACAGAGAACAAAACAACAGCAAGGAGCAGCAGACGAGGCACTGGGCAGGTTGGTACGGCCAGCGGCTATAAAGCGGAATCACACAACTCTGTGGTCGAGCACACCTGCAGAAAGATACAGAGAGAAAAAGAGACACTAGTGGACGTCTCTGACTGTGGTCGCCACGTGGCAGTCGGCGACAGCTGCTGCTGCTGTTGATCCACTACTGAGGATAAATTTATTCTAAATTGAATTGTTTGGTGTCACTTTTTTGGTTTAATACTGATAACTGATCATTTTATTACTGATCATTTCACTAATCTCTGATGTATGATACTGCAGGCTCACTGGTCGGCCATCATGGTTTCACTTCTGACTGTTTCACCTGAAGCCAAACTAATCATTAACCCTCACTTGACCAATCATTAACTGCTGCAGCTGCTGATAATCCAGACTTTCCCAGAGGGCCTCACAGTCACATCTTTGTCTGTTGTCTGTGAAGATTCTCAGTCATCCAGGTAAAGTTGTCTGAAGATTGAGTCATGGCAACTGGACTTCTTTCTTCCAAGTAGCCATGACTCAATCTTCAGACATCTTGTCTGTTTTGCCATCAGAAACCCAGCCTGTGCACCAGTCAGTACACTGGTCAGTGACCAGTACAGTAATGTTACTGGGCCACAGATGATAAAATGGAGATAGTTTAACAACAGAATAAATTTATATATCCTAATAATGAGAAACTAAAGGGACATTTTTGTGGTTATTCTGAAGAGATTTAATTTAGTCAGAAACATGTTGGAGAAGAAGTACATGGAGTGATTTCCATGTTCTGAGTTGTTCTTCCCTCACAGTTTCTGATTGTTTCACTTCAGATGCTGCAGAAGTGAAAATCTGAGTCAAACTGAGTCGTTCACTGAGTGGATCACAGTAGATTTTTAATCCTCACATTTCAACATTCAAATATTTCTTAGTTTGTGTCATGTGTCTGCTGACTGTACACGGTGTTATCACCAACACACACTGACATTGTAATGTCTACATTTACATTTGACTACATGTCTTCAGGGAGGAAATTGACTCTTTATTCAGTGACATGAATCATAGATATGATTTAGTGAAAAAACATGACACGCATGTATAATAATACACATTTATTATTTGGTGTACAATATAGTTGTATAGTTGTTTTTCTGCCTTTGCAGGGTTTAAATTCTCAAATTGAATGCCATCACATGTACCAACACATATTCTATTAGGATCTGCTCACGGCACTCGTTATAATGTGACAGCAACGTGGGCAATACTAGAAAATCTGAATTTTACAATATTTTCTGCAGTTATTGTGCTGGGACATGAGTAGACAAATGTAAAACTGTCAGATATTTAATATACACATAACACAATGACCCCTGACATTTGTCCCCACCCCGCCTGGCCTATAATAAAAACATTTCACATCACTGACTGAACTCTAGTCTAGCTGAATGATAATTTACTGAACAGTACTGATGACAGACAGCAGGGGGCAAAAAGGTTTGAGCCTGGAAACAACATTTGGATAAAAGACAGAAGTTTGTTCATGTGACAGTGATGGAAATACAAATGTAACAAGTCACTGCTTCTCTACAACACACAACCTGCTGCACATAAAAACCTTTCTGTAACTAAAGGAGCATCATAAAGATTTAATCTGAATAAATAGTAAGAGCCAGTTCACTTCATTTATTTTTTACTTTTAGCTTTGTCAGTACAGATGGAATTTTTTTTCTCTGCCCTTTCACCGCAAAACTGACGCAAGCGCCTCTGCCCTCTCATTTTTTGATTCTATACTCAACAGTTTTTAGTTTCAAATGTTTTATACCAGATATGAACATGCTACGTGGGGGTTTTTACAGTAACAGTATTGATGCATAAAAATAATTGAAAATGATAATCATTGATGCACATTTAGCTGCAATGATAAAACATAAATCAGATGGCATGTATTACTTGGTAAAAAAAATATAGTTTTTTTTTTATTCCTTTGAAGGGTTTAAATTCTCAATTTGAATGAAAGTTTGGTTTTCATGACCAGGACTGATAAAAATCTAAAAAATTCTCTCTCTCTCTGTATCTTTCTGCAGGTATTCTCAGCCTTGGATCTGTAGTTGCTGGTCCAGCCAACCTGCCCAGTGCCTCGTCTGCTGCTCTTTGTTGTTGTATTGATCTCTGTTGCCTGTTGTTCTTTTTTCTCTCCTCTGTCCACTAACCCCAACCGGTCGAGGCAGATGGCCGCCCACCATGAGCCTGGTTCTGCTGGAGGTTTCCTCTATTAAGGACAGAAATACGCTGAGCATTTTATCAATTTTGCTTTTCCTGCACAAAAATGAATATTGATATAAATTGTTCACATATCACATAAATTGGTCACATATCCAGTAGCACTAAAAATATATAAAATATTTGAGGTTGTTTTCCAACACATGTAGTGTGCAAATAAAATGGCATTTGAAGGGTTAAAAATGTAAAAACAATGTTTAGTACTTATGATAAGAACTATTCTTATTTAAAAACGTTATGCAGTAAAAATAAAAATAAAACATAAAACATGTCCTCAGTCTGACTGTATAGTGATTTTGAACAAAGCCAGATGGTTAACAGTTCACTTATGTCTCCTAATGATACATCATACTTCACCTCAACTTGTTTCTGAATATCTGTATTTTTCTGCAGGTGAAGTTTATGATGCAACATGTCAATCATCATGCTGCTGGGAAACACACACATTTCAACCAAATGACCTTCATCACACACTGAGAAACACTGAAGTGCAGGAAATTGCCACGTTAACGTTTGGAACAAGTGAAAATGTACACTTTCGTTTTATCCAAGTACAGAAAAGTTCTACAAATTATTAGAAAAAAAGGTCACATAGAACACCTGAAAACATCTGGATGTTACTAAAATGAACAATGTTTTATGTTTTCATCTGTGACCTTAGAAAGAGAAGTCTTCAAAAGTCCTCGGACAAGAAGTCAATTGATAAGTGACAACAACAACAATCGATTTAAAGGTTTTAACAGTGAAGTCATTCTGGACAGAAAATATGTATATATACATATTTATATACATGTATTTAAATAATCTAAAGTGCTCTTTACTTTCACTGTCTGAACACCATATTCCTACTTCGCCGTGGGTAAACTTTTGTGTCAGCTCCACCTGTCCACACAGCATCCTCTGATAAGATGTCCCCTCTGACTCAGCCACGTCTCAGCCCAGCAGTATAAAAAGTTTGTGGCTCACACAAACCCAGTATGATCGAGCCATGGCCTTCCTGTGGATCCTCTCCTGCCTCGCGTTCGCTGGTGCCGCCTACGGTGAGACAAACTATTTAACATCAGAGTTAGAGCTCAGGAAGACAGGGATGTTAGCATCTACTTATCCACACACGCTGTTCAGGCCTCAGCTGTACAACAGTAATTTATTACCACAAGCAGCTGTTAGAACTGCACGGACAGTGAACAATCACCTAAAGTGATTCTTTAGTGTATTCATTCTTTATTCAGCCCGCAGTAACTATATTAACATTATTTGGTTTAATCTCACAGTGATTCAGACTCTGGATGTCCAACACTAATATTTTCAGTATCAGTAACAGTGGATCTCAAACCTGTGACATATCTTATTGTCTGTGTTTCTAAATCAAAGGAAGATCAGGTGTGAGCCAGGTCTGTATCTGGATCAATTTGAAATGAATATATCGAAGAACATATGTGGATTTGAACTGAAACATATTTTGCTAACACTTGCGTGTGTCTGATGTCTCATATTGTGTTATTTTGTTACACACATTGTCGAGTGATTAACACAGTGACACTGTAGCTTTAAAGTTGTTGTTCATGTTTTCACTGTGATATCTCCAGGCTGTGGCGTTCCTGCCATCCCTCCTGTCATCACCGGTTATTCTCGTATCGTAAACGGTGAGGAGGCAGTGCCTCACTCCTGGCCCTGGCAGGTGTCTCTCCAGGTAAACACACACACACACACACACAGGTGAGTGTGGTAATGAACATGGGGTCTAACTGCTGTTGCTGTTTCAGGATTACACTGGTTTCCACTTCTGTGGCGGCTCTCTCATCAGTGAGAACTGGGTGGTGACCGCTGCTCACTGCAATGTCAAGTAAACTTCAGCTTCTTTACCGTCACACACTGATCTGTTGTCAGACACCAAACTCTGACTTATTTCCCTTTTTACTTCTTCAGTGTTGCTTAAAATGCATCAGCAGCTGTTAAAAGTTCAGTTTGGATCATAACTTTCCTAAATTGGATCCTTTTCAGCTGAGATTAAAACATTGATATAAATATGATCCATACTTCAGGTGACAACATGCAGTATGTGTGTTTTTATGAGTATAAACAAAGTTAAATACAATATACATATATAGATATACTATATATATATATATATATATATATTCTCTGTAGGACGTCCCACCGAGTGATCATTGGAGAACACGACCGTTCCTCCAATGCTGAGGACATCCAGGTCATCAGTGTAGGAAAGGTGGGTTACAAACAGCTTCTCTTCTCATCACTGTGTCTTTCTGGATGTTCTCTGATCGTTATACCTTCCTTTTTCCCATCAGGTGTTCAAACACCCCAACTACAACGGCTTCACCATCAATAATGACATCCTGCTCATCAAGCTGGCCACCCCCGCTAAGATGAACATCCGCGTTTCTCCCGTGTGCGTGGCTGAGACTGGAGACAACTTCCCCGGAGGAATGAAGTGTGTGACGTCCGGCTGGGGCCTGACCCGCTACAACGGTGAGATTGCAGAACACAGCAGTTTTCTGTCCTCAAGTGTGTTTTAAATATGATTAGATTTAAATATTGAGCCTGCAGAGTTCGTACAGCTTGTTTCACCGTGGTGGGACCAGTGAGCACTGGTGCAGGGACAAGATGAGCCACTACAAGTAGAAGTACCCTGTAATTTTTCTACTCAAGCAAAAATACTAAATGCGCTAAATGTTACTTGAAATAGTAAAGTAAAAGTACTGTACTAAGAAAACAGAGTATTTAAAACAGTGTAACAGTGTTTGACTCTATTGAAAACATAAATGTTGAAGTTTAGTAATAGTGATAAAATGTGTTGTTTTCTACAGTCTGTGAAACACAAACAGCAGTGGCTGATCATCATCATCTTATTTCATATCTTATCTTATATCAGGATTTTTTTTAAAATCTGATCCTGTGAAAAGTAAATAGTGACGTTAAAATTAAAGTAGTGGAGTAAAAGTTACATAAAATGGAAATACTCCTTTAAAAGCTCCTCAACTCCTCAAAACTGCGCTCAAGTACATTATTTGAGTAAATGTACTACCTGTGCCAACCCGTAGTGCTGTTATTGAGGAAAGGGCATGTACTGCTTTTCACTTGTCCCTTCCAGACTCAGTCACGAACCATCAGGTCTGAGTCACATGAAGAGTTTTCATTTTGACTAATGGGACATTAACACATATCCAGCAGGATACTGCAGGATACACAGTTAATTTGAAACTAGAACGTGCCGTGTTCCTGTCACCAGGAAATCTTTCTTCACATTTAAATTATTGGATAGTTTTAGTTTCTTGATCTGGCCTCTGAAGATAAACAAAACATAAACAGATGTAATAATGAAATACAATAAACCAACAGACATTGTTAACTTGTTTAGAGATTAAATATTTAACCATAAGGTGCAGTAAACATTGTGTACACTAGAGATGATCAACATAGTCCTCAAGACCTCTAATGTGCTGCTTGTTACCTTGATCAGGTGTATTCATCCGATCTGGAGCTGTAAGAGCAGGGATGGTTGAAAAACAAGCAGGACAGTGGTCCTTGAGGACCACAGTCTTTAGCAGCATGTTAGTATAAATCTTTATGACTGATTTGTTTGTGTGCTGCAGCCCCTGACACCCCTGCCCTGCTGCAGCAGGCCACCCTCCCCCTGTTGACCAATGAGGAGTGCCGTGGTTATTGGGGCAGTAAGATCACCAACCTGATGATCTGTGCCGGAGCTGCTGGAGCCTCCTCCTGCATGGTGGGTGCTGCCAACATCAACACGATTAACGACTGTTGATTGCTAACTTATTATTTCATATGTTTTATTTCTTTATTCTTGTATTTTTAGGGCGACTCTGGCGGTCCTCTGGTCTGTCAGAAGGCCGGAGCCTGGACTCTGGTCGGCATCGTGTCCTGGGGCAGTGGAACCTGCACTCCCACAATGCCAGGCGTGTACGCACGTGTCACTGAGCTCCGTGCCTGGATGGACAAGACCATCGCTGCTAACTGAGCACATCAGACCAGACAGTTTTCACCTGATCATTAATAAAACACAAACTCTGAAACAGACCTATTGTTGTCATTTGTTCACACACAAAAACAGAACCAAAAGGAAAGTTATAAACGTACAGTATGTCTGTCAGATTGTAGCCTCCTAAATACAAATAGGTCCCACCACATTATTCACTAAGTACACATTCAACCGGTTCAAAGGTGAAAGAACTGCATTGTGTTTGTGAAGTGGGTGATAAATTATGTCTTGATCCATCTCCTTTGTTTATAGAGGCTTCATCAATAAACTAAACAGCTTCCCTCACACCTGGTTTGAACCAGTCGTCCTCCCTATCCATTTTTGTCTACAGATGAGTGGTCCTTGTCTTTCAGGTGTAGATGTTTCTGCTGAGTCCTGTCCTGATGGCTGGCTGTTTTATGTTGTGAAGCTGTTGTTGTTCAAATCTGTACATTCCTCACTACATTGACCTGCATATACAATGTTGATCTGTTTATGTCTACATGTGCAATAGCTCAACAAACTAGTGACAGGGAAGAAAAGAACAGACAGAATAGTACTGTTATCCCTTATGTTGGGTGAGTATCTGAAAAGCTGAGGAGGATCATTTATGGATATTTTTTCTTCTTTTCGCTTAATTCATTCATATTTAAACATGTTGTCTTTATCAATTAAATGACAGAAAACCTCATAGATTGACATCTTGAAACATTTTTATTACACAAAGCACATTTTATACAACATGAAATGTAAAGTGCACCAACACGTGTCTGTGTTTAGGTGTTCAGGTGTGGTCAGGTGTGCCTGGGGGGGCAGGCATGGCCGACTCTACGGCAGTAGCAGATGGCGTTGAAGAAGCGGCAGTAGCAGGTGTCACAGGGGTCGCAGCAGGGCAGCGGGTAACCCAGACACGACTGCTGGTGAGGAATACAGCGACGAGGTGAACGCATGGCTCGCCCTTGCAGCTGTAAGGCGGCAGACGAGTCCTAGAGAACAGAAAGGAAACATACAGTAACAAAACGAGGTTCATTTACTGTAGCCATCATCTGGACGAAAGAAAAAGCCACAGGCACCTCATCGTAGGACCCTGCATCCATCAGGAAGTGATCCTCCACTGAGTCAACAGGTAAGAGGCCGGGGTCGTGCACGGGGTCGGGGACCTGGCTTCTGTCTGCTGGACACACACAGATTAACTGTGTTACACCAGTTGAGTAATGTTAAATAAAGGATGTATTTTTACTTCATCTCAGGCATAGATGCAAACAACGTCATGAGGAATACAAAGAGAGAAGTAATGAAAAGCTGTGCAGTGATGGACGATCGTGACGGACGATTGTTTAAAGAGAGGTGTTCGTATCAACATGTTTGGGACACAACAAGAAAAACTCATTATCCAGTTACACACAAATTTTACTGGTTAAGTTACGAGAGGCAGATTCATCATGTGGATACTTGGTAAAGTCATAGCTGCTATAACAGAAGTTTAAATTCATTATTAAATGTATTATTTCAAATGAGCTGTTGTAGAGCTAAATAAGATGCAGGTTAACATTTAAGGGGGAAGTGATGAAGTAATATAATACAGTAATTATATTACTTTTTTAAAGAAGTAAGTATTACTTTTGCAGAGTATATCCAGTAGGATTGTTGTACAAACTAAGCAGCACGGCCACAGTTATCCTGCTGAAATTAAAAACTGAATTTCACTATTTATTAGAATTTTGTCAGAGCTCCACTTTAGACAAATCCAGCCACCCCTTAATAAAATGTATAAACCTGCTGTTTGATTAGAATTGTTTTCTTTTTAATCTTCGATCTTATTGTCTTTCTGTTTTTAATTTATATCATTTAATTGTTCTTCACATTTGTTCTGCCTGTAAAGAACTTTGAATTATAGGTGTTAAATAAATCAAGTTTAAAAGATTGATACACACACAGACACAATTATTTTCTCCAGTGACGTTTCTGCTGTGTTTGATGTCAGAAAATGTCAGTGTCAGTGTTACTGTGTCAGAGAAACCTCGTCTGTCATTACAGAGAAGCCCTACATAAATGTGTCCTGCTGTGGACAGGTGTCACTGACCTATGTCAGACAAGTAGGAGGTGTCGGTGCGATGGACCCCAGCTGGACCGTCATCCAGCTGGATGTTTCCATGAACCAGAGAAGAGGAGACATGCAACAGACTGAAGGACCAACAGCAGAGCAGTGCGGAGCCGAACATCCTGCAGCTGTCAGACAAACGGAAGAAGAAGAATCTGAACTCCCCTAATCCTCGGCTTCTCTGCTGGGAGGTGGAAACAAAAACAGGGTTGAATTGTTCAATGCATCATAAACTAAACTTGCAGGACTTTCAGCTATCAATCCAGTTTTCATACTATACTATAATTTTCATACTCACTGTGTACATTCAGACCGTGACAACAACAGTAAAAAAACATTTCACTATACGATAATAACAAATCTATTCACATTATCCACAGTAATCTTTACACAGTAATTACACATGAATTTTACTTCTACATCACCAGAGAGATCCAGATCTCTCCATCCACACAGTCAGAGGAAGATGAACCACATACTGTGATAAACTTGATAAACATTCAAACATAGCTAACAGGTATGTTACAGCATGTTTTAAATTAGTATGAATAATAAAAATAATGAAATCAACATCAGAGAGATTGGGTGGGTGAGTGACCCAGACTCAGACAGACACAGAGAGAGAGAGAGAGAGAGAACTCACCTGCTTCTGTGACTCCGCGGACTCTCTCTCTCTGAGGGGACGACGGACATTTAAAGACCCCCAGAGAGGACAGAGGTCACATGACCAGCTGAAGGGCAGAGACGCATCCTGTTCATTTAAACGTGTGTGTGTGTGTGTGTGTGTGTGTGTGTGTGTGGTGGGGTGTACCTGAACCACCCAGAGTCACTGAGACCCGATGACTCAAAGCCAAGCTGCGTGAACCCCCACCCCCCACTGACGTGTAGGTGCATATTGCTGCTGCAATGAAGTTAGTTGTTGAGCCGTTTGTCAGAATAAACTCCTCTGGACAGGTTTTGGTGTCCCTCTTGTTGTTCACATTTTGTCTGCAGTAAACTCACTTTTTTCAATTTGGATCAGATGTGCAAACTTTCTACCTTTTCTGAGCAGCACAACACAGTGTCCTCAAATAGTTTCACAAACTGATGTGATGATGCTAAATGAACAACAGTCTCTAAAAACTAAACAATGAAGTTGAAAAGTCTTTTGCTGGTTTTGTTGTTGTGTTCGAACTCTCTCTGTTTTTCTGTCCATTTATAAAATGGCATCACTGTGTTTGTTCTTTAATAAAGTGACAGATATAAGTTAAAGTGTCTTTTTTCCATCCACATGTATTAACCCTGTGTGTTTGTACAGTCTTACTAATGATCCTCTCTCTAGGATTGATTGGAGAACATTAGATCAACCTGCTTCAGCTGCTTCACTCCGTTTGCTTCTATTATTGTTGATGCGCAGCATCATTAAACTCTTGTCCTCCTCGTCCTACAGATTCTGTGAACGGTGAGTTGCTGCTGACGTCACCGCTGCACTTAGTACAAATCAGAAAACGCTGGTTTAATCTGACTGATTATCAGCAGGAAATCATGACAAAGTGTCGCACACTTCCTCTTCCACAAGAGGAGATCTTCTGTGGGGGTCGTAGTGGAGCAGAATCAGGATCTGAAGCTGGTCTTGCTGTAAAACGTAGAAATGAAGACCAGAAGAAAAATCTCTAGTGTCTCTGGTGATAGTGTGGACTGGATCTCTGTCCAGTTACCTGCTGCACAAACCAGTGATCCCAGTCACAGAGCTGTGGGGGTGGGTGGGTCGTTGTTCCACCTGGATTTTACATGTGTAGTTAGGTTCACATGAGTCATGACATGAGTGTGAACAAACAAGATTCTAAGTTTCTCCAACTCCTCTACTGAGAGAGGAGACAGGCTCCGGGATCAAACCGCTGGTTTTCTGTGTCCAAACTGTTGTCTTTAGAGGACTGACTCCTGTGTCTCTGACTCAGACTCAGATGAACTGAGATGGTTGTGTCTAATCCAGCCAAAGAACATGTTAAACACTGACTCTAACATTTTGTAGCATTACAAAGAAACAGTACATCACACAGTTTACAGTTTAATATTTCTGTAGCTGTAGTACAGCATACAGGATAAACAAGTGGAAGACTGGAAACCAGGGGAAATAAAACCTGTTGTGGTTTTATTTCAGTGCTGGAGGTTCACAAATCTACAGGCCTATAGTCAGGTATACAACAGGTTGTAAATTCTCGAGACAGTCACCGTCATTAGGTACATATCTATACATATCTGTACATATATATACTTTTTGTTTTATTTTTTTGTAATATTTTTAATACTTTACATCATCTCTCTGCATCTGCTAGTTTGATCCAAACAATGTCTCTTTGTACCTGTACAATGACAATAAAGGCACATCTATCTAGATTTAGACTGAGTGAATCAGAAACCAGATCTTAACCCGACAGAATGTGTTTGACCTGCTGAATTAGTCCAGGAGGCTGCAGTAACAGTCTGGAAAAGTAAATCAGAAGAGGAAACCAACATTTTGGTGTCAGTGAGACACAGGATTGATAAAAACAAATATTCAGTTTTATTTACTGTAATTTAAAACAATCTGTTCCAATATTTGTGCTCATACTAACAGGTCAGAGGTTTTATAAACAATAAGAGTCCAGACTCCCCCAGTAGAAACACAAACACGTGGACTCTCCAACAAGACTGTGAACCACAGGTGGAGCTGCTGCTGCCTATGTGGACCATCCAGATTAGTGAAGGTGGTTCTAGTTATGTCCAAATGTTCATGTTGATCACTACTGTGAGGAAAAGACATCTCACTAAAACTGTTTCCTTACATCTCCTCCTCATGTCCTAAGTGTCAGGGTCTAGGATCCAAGGGAGGAAGACAAGAAAGATGTTTTAAGATAATGGGAAGTAGCCAAAGACTTTGATCCAGAACACAGAACTGATACCAGATCAGAAAGGAAGCAGGTTTCTGTTCTATATTGTGCCTTTTCATCCTCAGCCTTTGACTGCTTTTGGGATACTGTGCTACATACCTAAGAGCCAGACTTCTTAACCAGGCAATACGACTGTCACACTGTAAGACTCTAAAACAATGTTATTTTATGTTCCAGAAACTGCATGCCAGCATCCACATTTAAGAGTTGAACATGGTTACTATCATGGACATTTTGCTCATACAGTGTTTTAAATGAAAGACTGTATATTGTATATTGTACCTTCATACACAATGTTTTAAGACAAAATAAATGTACCGTATTTTCCTGACTATAAGCCGCTACTATTTTCCCATGCTTTGAACCATGCGGCTTATAATGAGGTGCAGCTTTTCTGTAGATTTTTCTTCAGCAGAAAGTGAAACAGGTGGGAGGTCAAAGTTGGAAATCAAAGAAGAAAGTGCTCATTTTCATTTAGCACATGCAAGCAGTAGGCACGAAGAAGAATTTTTTTCAAACCCATACCCCCTCATCATGGAAACCACACGAAGAAATTCATATGATGCCACATTTAAGTTGAAGGCCATCGATCTGGCAGTAAAGGAAAGAAATAGAGCTGCTGCATGTCAGCTTGGCGTGTATGAATCCATGCTTCGGCGCTGGACACGGGAGCGGGAAAAACTCATTCAATGCCAAAAAACTAGAAAGGCTTTCAGAGGACATAAAAGCAGGAGGCCTAAACTTGAAAATGTTCTTGAGGACTGGGTCAACACTCAGAGAGCAGGTGGCCAAGGTGTGTCCACCATGCAAGTCTGGCTGAAAGCCAAATCAGTCTCACGCAAAATGAATATTGATAATTTTCACGGAGGACCGTCCTGGTGTTTTAGATTCATGAGAAGATAGAGCTTGTCCATCAGGGTGCAGACAACTCTCTGTCAGCAACTCCCCCCCGGACTACCAGGAAAAAGCAAATTTCCCACAATTTGTTGAAACAAAGGTCGCGGAGAACGCCATAGGACCAGACAACATTATAAATATGGATAAAGTGCCATTGACATTTGATCTGCCTCTGACCAGAACTGTAAACAAGACAGGTGCATCATCCATTGGTGAAAACCACCGGGCACGAGAGGACACATTTCACCTGTGTCCTGGGCTGCACCACATCTGGAAAGACTCTTCCCCCGATGGTCATTTTTAAGCACAAAACTATGTCGAAAAATCAACTCCCGAAGGACATTGTGGTTAAAGTCAACCAGAAAGGATGGATGCTAGAAAGTCTAATGCAGGACTGCATTTAGCAGATGCTATGGAAGATGCTATGGAAAGCGCTCAGGAGGATATTTTCACCGTAAAAAGGCACTGCTTGTTTTGGACAGTATGAGGGCCCACATCACCAATTCAGTGAAAGCAGTCATCAAGAGAACCAACTCAATTCCTGCTGTGATTCCTGGAGGTACAACAAAGTTTTTGCAACCCCTGGACATCAGCATGAATCGAGCGTTTAAAGCAGCACTCCGGGGTGAATGGGAGGCTTGGATGACTAGCAGCGATAAATCTTTCACAAAAACTGGCCGCATGCGAAGAGCATCATTTTCTGATGTCTGTCAGTGGATACTAACCATCATCAATGGCTCCCGAAAGGCTGGACTGCTGCATGAAGAGGGCACCACAGCTTCAGAGCTGGCTTCTGGGCGGCCTGGTGGTTCAATGGGTTAGGGGTCAGACTGGGATGCAGAAGGTCGTAGGTTCGAATCAGCCTGACTCCTA
>JAUYWH010000018.1:85361-107488 GCA_034779795.1 Ctenopoma multispine | reverse complement strand
GTAGCACTTGAGGCCAATGCAAAATCATCTAGTGTAGCAATCTGACTAGATAGCATGTCTCTGAGATTTTTGGGTCCGAATATAATAACCTCAGTTTTGTAATTTTGTAATTGTAAAATTACAGGACATCCAGGCCTTTATGTCTTTTAAACATGCTTGTAGTTTTACTAAATGATTGGTGTTATTTGGTTTCATAGGTAAATATAATTGGGTATCATCTGCATAACAATGGAAATTAATAGAGTTTTTTCTTATAATATTGTCTAAGGGAATCATGTATAATGAAAAGAGAATCGGTCCGTGCAATAAGATTTTACGGTCTATAGTGTCGAAAGCCACACTAAGATCTAACAACACAAGTATAGAGAGAAGTCCACTGTCGGAAGCTAAGAGAAGATCATTGGTAAGTTTAACGAGTGCTGTTTATTTAAACGAATCAGTAATTTCATAATGGGCCTTGAAACATCCCTGCGGGCTGCTTAGCAACATGAATGTTTAATGTTTGTTCAGGATAGATCAAAATTGTGTCCAGATGTTGCGATGTGCTGCAGACACAGTTGTGTTTGTTTGTAGTTGAACAGTGTCGAGCAGAGTGGACTCAGTTCGTCCCCAACCTCCTTCTCCTCTCTGGAGGAGATCATGGATCGAGCCTATGAGAGATACAACGTAGAGCTTAGACGAGTCCAGGTGCTCTACAGCAAGTCAGGTACATAATTAAAACACATAGATCCTCTGCTACACAGGAGTTACACTACAGTTAAACAATAATACACAACTTAACAAAGTTAACACAGTTAAATCAGCTATAAACTGAACCTAGGTGAGGCCTGGAAGACAGCTCGGCTGAAGATTTCCTCAAGTCAACACATCCTCCAGCCGATGGACTTGACCCTCCACCTAGCCAAGTGCATGGTGGAGAAGGACACCAGGATGCCCAGGTAAGAGTCTCACATTTAGACAGGTGTCCAGTTTGCTAACTTACCTAAAAATGAGTGTTGGTGTTTCAGGTTTAAAGTGTCTGGTGAGCTGCCGTTGCTGCACATTAAGATCTCAGATCTGAGGATCCAGAACGTTCTGGAGCTTGTTGACAGCATCCCCCTGCCCAACGTGGGCTCCTCCACCCCATCCACCCCCACAGAGAAGGTACACTTAGTCTGACCTTTATAAACCTCTTTCAGAAACAGAAGGTGTCACTGGCAGCGTTTGGTAGCAGTTTAGAGTTCAGGCCGTCAGGAGGACATAGTTTAGTGGAGAAACAGGTTTTACGGGGGAAAACTGGTGAAGTGATGAAGAACCAGTTTATCTGATCAACTCAACATTTTCTCTCCTCTTTCAGTGTACTTTCTACTGTTTGACTCAATGTAATTTAGGAGCAGCATTTGTGGGAGTGATGGACAAACAGCAGTTCAGGAAAGGTGTGACATATTTGGTTGTGCTCCTGTTGCAGGTGCTGTCATTGGCGGGAGTCAGACCACAAGTGCTAAACCTTCACCCCGCCCTCCTGGACCCCATGGAAACGGGTAAAAAGTCTGAAACATTGTTTTTAACTAATAGGGATAATAAGGATAATCAGCTTTGTCATTGACCACATTGACACATGAAAGAATATTACAACCCCACTTCCACAAGAGTTGGGACACTGTAAAATCTTGTTCATGGAAACAGAATACAATGATTTTCCATCCGTCCATCAAAAACCGCTTATCCGGGGTTCGGGTCACTCCTTTGGACTCCGAGGCATTCCCAAGCCAGCCGGGAGATATAATCCCTCCAGTGTGTCCTGGGTCTGCCCCGGGGCCTTCTCCCAGTGGGACATGACCAGAACACCTCCAGAGGGAGGCGTTTCTGTTCTTTCGGTCACTACCCAAAGCTTGAGGCCATAGGTGAGGATAGGAACGTAGACTGGTAAATGGAAAGCCTCGCCTTTTGGCTCAGCTATCTATTCACCACGATGGAACGGTGCAGAGTCTGCATTACTGCGGATGCCGCACCAAACAATCTGTCGATTTCCTGCTCCATTTGTCCCTCACTCGTGAATGAGGTTCCGAGATACTTGAACTCCTGCACTTGAGGCAGCACCTTGTCCCCAAACTTCCCTCCAACTCGAATGCGCAAGGAAGCAACCCTCTTGTCCAACGGGGAGAACCCCAACGTACAGGTCCCAAGCCGGGGGTCCAAAAGCAAGGCCACCCCTGACTGACGCCTGAGTGGAACAAAGTCCAGCCTCTCTCAATAGGAATGGTTTCGGAGCTCAGACTGTGCGTAGAGATGAGCCCGACTATATCTAGTCAGTACCTCTCGACCTCCCGCACCAGTTCAGACTCCTTTCCCATCAGAGAGGTGAAATTCCATGTCCCAAGAGTCAGTTTCAGCAACCAAGGGTTCGGCCACCATTCAGATCACTACGCACCCGAACCATATGGCCCCTCTTGCAGGTGGTGGGCCAACAAGAGAGCGAAACCACGTCACTCCTTCAGGCTGAGCCCAGCTGTACCCCGTGGTCAGAGGTCCAGCCACCGGACCCTCGCTGGCAAGCCCCTGCCCCTGAGCCTGGCTCCAGGATGGGGCATGAACTATTTTAAGAAAAACCTCACACCTACCTTGAATAGGTTTGTTAAGTAAAAAAAAAGGCAGGGGATGAGTGTGGGGTAGATCCCCTGCCTTTGTTTTACTTAACGAGTCTATTCAAGGTAGGTGTGAGGTGAAACCTACCTGGAGGATAAATTTGTGGTCCCTAGCCAACTTCCCTCAGATTGATAAAGTTCTGTGGATGCAGAATCTACTTAAAAGAAGTCCAGTTGCCATGACTCAATCTTCAGACAACTTTACCTGGATGACTGAGAATCTTCACAGACATATTTTAAGAAAAAGAAATTGGTGGCAGCAACACAAAGGCTGGAATAGGCTCGTGTTTACCACAGTGTAGCATCATTTCTTTTTTTAACAAGTCTGTAAACATCTGGGAACATCATGAGATCAACTGAGAGGAAGAGGAATCACGGAGAGGAATGTTGTCCCATTCTTGGTTGTTCTCTGTTCGTAGTTACAGGTAAATGTTGAAATGCATTAGCAAAGCAATTCAATTCAATTCAATTTCAATTCAACTTTATTTATGCAAATTTCCCACTTGTGGAACTAATAAAGGATTATCTTATCTTATCTTATATAGCATCAATTCACAACATACGTCATCTCAAGGCACTTTACAGTGTAAGGTTTTAGACCTTACACGTTATATAAATATATACAGAATAATGTAGAAAACTTAACAGTCCCACTTGAGCAGCACTAGGAAAAGAACAGCAAGTAACAGAAATTAAAACAACAACAGGGAGCAGCAGACGAGGCACTGGGCAGGTTGGTAGGACCAGTAACTACAGCTCCAAGGCCGAGGATACCTGAGAAAAGATGCCCACAGAGAGGGAGAGGACGAAGCACAACTAGAGGAGAGAGAAGAAACAGTTAATAATATGCAAAGTTAATAATATGCAAGTCGTTCCTCAATCTAAAGTCTTTTAGATTGAGGAACATTAATATGAAACAGTTTGACAATTTGTAGATGCAGTTTTTTACAGATTGGTGAACAGACTGACTCTCTCTGACTCTGACCTGTTGTTAATTAACTTAATTAGTTGCTAAATGTTCTTCCAGATATTCCTTCTTAGTATCACTTATGTTTTCTCCCTTTTATTCCTTTCTCTCAATTTTTCTGAGATGTTGCTGCACCAATTTCAAAATTACCTTATTTTATGCTAAGTTTAAACATTTGATTTATTCTACTTTGTTCTACTGTGAATAAAATATTGCATTATGAGATTTGCAAAGCATTGTATTCTGTTTTAATGAGATTTATAAGATTTTACATATTATCCAAAGTGTTGTGGAATTGTGGTTGTACTCTGTTTTTTTTGCTATGTGATAATTTGTGATTGTGCTGCTATGTCAGATTCGGATGAAGAAACCAGTGAAAAGTCGACAGATGAGGACCAGCAGCGCTCAGCTTTGGATGAACTAACTGACCTTCACTTTAACTTTGAAGCTAAAGAGGTTTGTTTTTCTGGTCTGAGATCAGCACATCATGTGACTTTCATCCCAGTAGTACTGACTGGACTGTGTGTGTGTGTGTGTGTGGGTGTGGGTGTGGGTGTGGGTGTGTGGGTGTGGGTGTGTGCTCAGGTGCTGCTTGAGCTGACCCGGCAGGTGGACCAGGAGAAGACCATCCTATCCTTCAGCATCTGTCAGCTGGGAGCTGAAGGGAAGATTCGCAGCTTTGATCTGAGCATCACCTCCTATCTGCGCAGCGTGGCACTCGACTACTGCGATGTGCCAGGTAACAAATGGACCAAATGGACAGTTTCACATTTTCAAATGTTTTTGTTTGGATTTATTTGGTTGGACAATAAAACTGATTCTTCTAATGTGGGAAGTCCCCCAGCGGAATAAATCTAGAGTAGAATAACTAAGAGATGGTTCAAAGTCACCTGAGCCAGCTCTGACTATAAGCTTTACTCTCTAACTGAAGGAAAATATTTCCAGCAGGAACCAAAAGAGAGACTTGACCATGTTTGTTCCCTGGCTGGAATCCAATCAGTCATCTGTGTTTCCCCCTAACACTTTGGCTGTTCCTCAGAATAAAGAAGACACAATAAATCAAACAGCCAAACAAAAGGAAACTGACTAGAGCACCTACCCCCTCAGTTACATTGTTAAATTGTGTTTCAGATGGCAGAAATCATCCTCTTCACCTGATCAGATCATCGGAGCAGCAGGGCTCTAACCTGCTGAAGGTGGAGTTCATCAAGGTGAGCTCCGACACACTCACCTTTATAGAGAAAGGACATTGAGACTTATGCAGCTCAGTGTGGAACTGGGTTTAATATTCCTGTTTGGCAGAAGATTTATTCATCTATCAGTCTCAACCTGCAGTAACACCTTTTTTGATTGTGTATTTGTTGTTGGGTCGGGAAATTAAATGTATGCTTGTGTTAGTGTCTGCTGTCCTGCTGAACCAACATTTACCAACAGACATCACACCAACATTCATGTTATTGACTCTGTGTGTGTCTGTGGTCCCACAGGCTGATCCCAGCGGTCCCAAATTCCAGACTGTGTTTGACAACACCGAGCAAACACTGAAGGTGGGTGGAGGAGGGGGATCAAGGTCAGAACTCATCCACAGCTCATTTAACCAGTGACCACTGCTGATGAAAAGATATTACTCTGAGTGATCGTGACAAAGACGTGAGGTGTGTTGGTCCCAGTACACAGTAAAAAAAAAAAATGGTGGGTTCGGGGAAGCTGTATCCTTTAATATTTCTATAGAAGCAGTAGAAGCTGTGGTTGAGTTAGTAGAGTAGCTGTCCATGAACCCCAAGATTGGGGTTGAATCTAGTTTCTCCTGTCTATATGACAAGAGTGCCCTGGACAAGACATGTAACCAGCTCCTGAAATGCAGCTGCCTTACCACAAGAATTTTCCCAAGTCTTCAGATTTTCAGATTCTGGAACTCCTAAAGGTGAAATAAAGTTTTTATAAAGTTTGTTTCGTTCAGAATCATTTTAAGGGCAAGGATACTGCGACATATGACAGGAGGAGCCGGCAATCAAACCACAGGCAGGCGACTGCTCTACCTCTTGAGCCACAGCCTCCCCTAAGAGGATTATTATTATTGTTAGGAAGTAAAATGAGTGATGTGTGAGGAGACGACACAGGTTATCCCAGCTGCAGTCTGTTATTATACAGTGTCTGGATTCTTCTTTTGTTTCCCCGTGGAGAAACTCCTTCTTTCTGTTCAGTTCAGTTACTCCCCGTCTGATCTCACGAGTTGAGTTTGTACCGAAGAGAAAAGTACAACAAATCTGGTGAACGCCACAGATACTATGAAATCTCTCCTACAAGATCCTGAGGAAGGAGTCTCTTCATACAACTGGTTCGTGTATGAGACCCACCCTCCTCTTAGGTAACTGGCTACTGTCTCACAGCTGTTTACCTGTTTCAGGTGGAGTTCTCCTCTCTGGACTTCCTCCTTCACACTAAAGCTCTGCTGTCAACTATCAACTACCTGACCAGTGCCCTTGCACCACGCCTTACCGCTGCCCCAGACATCAAAAAGCAGGTGGAGAAGACGGGGCAGGGCCGGACAGGTGAGTACACCTGTGACCATCACAGGTGAGTCAGGACTGATGTTTTTTTTGTGAACAGCATTTGTCTTGTCTTCAGTGTCTAAAGGAGCCAAAGACAGCGACATCTTCAGCTTCAAACTGTTTGCTGTGTTGGGCTGTTTCCACGTTGAGGTGTGTGATGACGAAAGCAGCATCGCCGACATCCGAGTCCAAGGTCAGAATCAGATTTATTATAAACTGGAGACCAGAGAGAGAGAACATTCATTAACTTCTCGTACTATAAATCTTTGTGTTTGCAGGAATCGATGCGTCAGTGATGGTGCAGGCGAAGGAGACGGACGTGTTTGCTCGACTTAGAGACATCGTGGTCACAGACGTCAGCCCCAACACCGTCCACAGAAAGGTTTGTGTCAGTCACGCAAATTAAATACTTCTTGCTTCTTGTTGGTAATTCTGTAGATGGGAACCAGTTGTTTACCTTCTGCTTCAGCTTCCTTTGTCTTCACATCCATGTTATCGTGGCACAGTTTATGTCACTTTATGTCTTTTAGTTTTTCATTATGTGTGTCGTGTAAAATTCTGGATACCTTTTCTGAATGAGATAAGAGCTGATGTGCTTTTGTTGCAGGTGGTCTCCATCGTGGGTGATGAGGTGTTCAACTTCAAATTGTCTTTGTTTCTGGGGGCGACAGAGGGGGAGGGCTACAAAGACATGTCTATGGTGGACGGAAAGGTCACGATGCGTCTGGGCTGCATCCAGATCGTCTACCTGCACAAGTTCCTCATGTCGCTGCTGGTTAGTTAATTGCATTCATGTTGTTCATTTTATGTAAAACTCATCAGCCACGTTAACATTAACACTACCTGGTAGTTATTATGGATGATTGTTGTAAAGACAGTTGGGCTTGAAGATTTGTGAATTCAATCTCAAACAAGATAAAAGAAACCCAGTTTTTACATTTTCATTGTGGAAAATGGTCCAGTCCATAATTTCTGTATGGCAGAAGTATGTGAGTATGTATTTAAGAAGATAAAGATGAGAGTAGAATGAGAGGCATTATGTTTGATGACTGAAGCTCTGCATACAGAACCTGATCTGTAGATCAGAAGCTGATCCGTGGAACCTAGTGGTGCCAGTGTCATGATCTGGACCTGCTTACCTGCCTCTGAACCAGGACTAATTGTCATCACTGATGGAGCTGTGAATCCTGACTTATTCAAACAAATTCAGGAAAATATGACATCTGTTAAATGAAACTCATGCAGAAAGATGCACAATTCTGGTGCCCGCTGTGAAATGTTCATAGTCCTGACAAGTTACCGGAAGGGTTTAGTTAAAGTTATTGCTGCAGAAATTAAGCTAATACTGCCTACTATGTTCTTACTCTCTTGTCAGTGCAACACATTTTTGCCACACAAATATTTAGGATTGGATAATTTTTCCTAAGTAAATGAGTAAGTTTGATTATTTTGTCTCATTTTTTAAATTTCTGTTTTAGGGGTTCAAATTTGATCATGTTTTTAATAATGTTTATGCAGAAAAGTGTTCACAAACATTCGAACACTATTGTATAAACATAAGTCCTGTATCTGTAATTATACTGCATACACAGTATAACCCAGTATAACCGTATATTTGATGGTTTCTGTTTTTATTTGCACCAGTTATGGATTTGCAATCCCAAATTTCTATGTTTGTAGTGAATTTAAAAGGTGTTTGTTCTCTGTCTTGTCATTTAAATGTAACATCACAAATACATGAGCTGTTATCACTATTCCTTACTGTCAGTTCTCCAACAATGGCTTGGTTTAGTAATAATAACCAATCACAAATTCATAGTGTGCAGGTTATAGCTCATTCTCCTCATCCTGACTTCCAGCAAGATTTTTCCCTAAAAACGGGAGGGGAAGAAATGAAGTTAATAACATGTAATGATGGAGTAAAAGTGGACAGAGAGAGAGAGAAGGAGGAGAGGAGCTCAGTGTAAATTGGGAGGTCCCCCAGCAGACTAAATCTATAGTAGCATAACTAAGAGATGGTTCAGAGTCACCTGAGCCATCTCTAACTATAAGCTTTATCAAAAAGGAAAGTTTTAAGTCTAGTCTTAAAGGTAGAGAGGGTGTCTGCCTCCTGAACCTGGTTTTGGAGCCGGTTCCACAGGAGAGGAGCTTGATAGCTAAAGGCTCTGCCTCCCAGTCTACATGGAGTCGGAAACTCTAGGCCAGCAGTCTGAGAGGGAAGTGTTCTGCTGGGATAATAAGGTTCTATGAGGTTTTTAAAGATAATTATTCACTTATAGCACTTTTATAGATAAATATAGCTGGGTGTCATCTGCATAACAATAAAGATTTATAGAGTGTTTCCTTATAATATTACCCAACGGAGACATGTAGATGGTAAAAAGAATTGGTCCAAGCACAGAACCCTGTGAAACTCTATAACTTACTTTTGTGTGCATGGAGGACTTATCACTTGACTGAGTGTTTCTGACTATGCCCCCTCCGGTCTGGTTTCCCAGCTGTTCTGGGACTACCAGGGGACCGTTAATGGGAGCTAGGCTAGGTGGAACAAGGTTTCCAATTCTGTGAGCCTCGCCTCCAAAGCTGCAAATAGCTGACACTTAGTACACATACTATCACTAAAGGAGGCAGAGCAGAAACTAAACATCCCACCCTAAACAACACACTGAGCAAGTAAAAGTAGGAGAAGCAGAGGGAGACAGAGAAGCCATGGTAAACAAATGAACAAGAGGCTAAGTTAAATTAGCAGACGTGAGAGAACAAGGTATTTAGCCTCCCGGTTTCACCCCCATCCACACATCTGCCCACAACAAAGCCAGCCCCATCCCCCACCCCAGCCCAGCCTGACATCTGCCTCACAGTCGATCAGGTGAGAAGCCAGCTCAAGAGGACAAAGGCAGGGAAGGCAGCAGGTCGGGACGGAATCGAGCTCAGCGCTGGACCCCCTGCAGTTCGCCTACTGGTCTGGAATCAGGGTGGATGATGCTGTCATGTACCTGTTGCACCGATCCCTCTCCCACCTGGAGCAGGCAGGGAGCACTGTGAGAGTCATGTTTTTTGACTTCTCCAGTGCTTTCAACACCATCCAGCCTGCACTACTGAGAGGGAAGCTGGAGGGAGAACGTGTGGGCAAGCAGCTGACTACATGGACTATCGACTACCCAACCAACAGACCACAGTATGTGAGGCTCCATGACTGTGTGTCCGAGGTGGTAATCTGCAGCACGGGGGCTCCACAGTGCACGATTCTCTCACCCTTCTTGTTCAGCCTGTACACTTCTGACTTCTGTTATAATTTGGACCAGTGCCACCTACAAAAGTTCTCGGACGATACGACAATCATCGGATGCATATCAAACGAGAATGATCAGGAATATAGGGGGGTCATCAGTGACTTTGTCGGCTGGTGTGAGACCAACGGTCTTCAAATCAACGCCAGCAAGATGAAGGAGATGGTCATAGACTTCAGGAGGAAGTCACCCCCTACAACACCGATGAACATCCAGGGAAAAAACATTGAGACAGTGGACTCTTACAAGTACTTGGGTGTTCACCTTAACAATAAACTGGACTGGACTACAAATACAGACATCCTGTATAAGAAGTGCCGGAGACTGAGGTCCTTTGGAGTATGTAGGACTCTGTTAAGGACATTTTATGACTCTGTAGTGGCATCCGCCCTTTTCTATGCAGTGGCCTGCTGGTGGAGCGGATGCATGGACAGGGACAGGAGCAGGATTGACAAACTGGTACAGAGATCTAGCTCTGTACTGGGATGCCCTCTGGACTCTGTGGCGGTGGTGGGCGAAAGGAGGATGTTAGCTAAGCTGACATCCATCATGAACAACCCACATCACCCTCTGTTTGAGTCTGTGGGTGTGCTGAGCAGCTCCCTCAGTACAATGAATACTTTATTGATCTCCTTAGGGAAATTATGCTCAAATGACAAATTGTCTGTTCTTGCTTTGCCTGGGTTGTCATTTCCCGTTCCCTTACTAACATCTATCACAGATCCAGTGGTTAAACACTCCGCAAGGATATGGGCTCAATTTATGAAACATTTTAGTTTGAGCAGCCTAGTAGCAGTAATGGGATAAGCACCAGACTGGGATGCAGGAGTTGCCAGGATTGAATCCCAGCACAGACTCCTAGCCCATCCCCCATACCAGGTGCGTGCTTGAGTAAGACACTCAGCTCTAGCACCTTTTACGTTGCTTTTGATTAAAGCAACTGCCAAGCAAAGTAAAGTAAAGTTTAGGTGTTTTTTTCCTTCTTACACCTATTTCATCTAATCATTTGTTTCACGTTCCAGGGGCACCACGAGCAGGCAGCGGCTAACAGCGCTCCAGTGCATTCAGTCTTATTTGTTCATTTTGCTAAGTTTCGTTTTTGACACACCTGATCGAAACGCAAGCGCTGTGCCCGTAAACAAAAACGAGGCAAGTGCTCGGGCATTAGCACCAGACTAAAGGCTAACCTGTTATGTCCGGCTCTTCCAGCTATCCTGCTCTCCGACATGCACTCACTGGACAACAAGATGGATCACCTGTGGCTCCAGCATTCAAGACAGCGGGAAATAAAGAAGTGTTGCATCTTTATTTTCACGGAGATGTGGCTGAACGCGGGAATCACAGACTCTGCTATTGAGCTAGCCAGGCTAGCATGCTACTGAGCAGACAGAGACGTCTCTTTGTCCGGTGAGAGCTGTGGCAGCAGTTTGTACATTTACATCAACAGACTCTGGTGCCCGAACTCTGCTGAAGTGAGCCACTGTTCACCACAAGTGGAGTTTTTAATCATAAAGTGTTGCTCGTTCTACCTGCCGAGACTTTGCTATGTTGCTAATTTTAGCTGTGTACCTGCCACCTATAGTGCAGATGCTAACCTGGCGCTAGATGAGCTGTACAAAGCTATCAATAAACTCCACTCTGCGCACCCGGGCGGATTTTTCATCGTTGGACCGTTGACTGGTGAGTGGACAGACCGTAATATGTTTAGACATGCTGCCACCTATGTTGGATTTGTGAATTTGGATGAGTTTACAGAATCTATGACCTGCTACATCAGTAAGTGCATAGAGGATGTTTCGGTCTCCAAAAACATCACCACGAGAGCCAATGAAAAGCTGACTGATCAGCGGGCCAATGTATTTACAGACATCTTACAGACATTGCTGAGCCAAATGATCGTCCCAGCATGCTTCAAGTCCACCACCATCATCCCGGTGCCAAAGAAATCATCTGTATCCTGCCTGAACGACTACTGCCCCATCGCCCTGACCCCCATTACCATGAAGTGATTTGAGAGCCTTCCCCACTCACTGGAACCTCTGCAGTTTGCATATCCACCTAACAGGTTGACAGAGGACGCTATATCCACTGCACTTCACCTCTCAGTATCACACCAGGAAAAGATGGTCACTTACGTTAGAATGCCGTTCTGACTTCAGTTTAGCATTCAACACTATCATCCCACAAAACTCTGTGTGAAACTGAGTGAGTTGGGACTGAGCACCTCTCTCTGCAACTGAATACTGGACTTCTTGTCAGAGAGGCCTCAGCTGTCCGTATCTGCGACATCCGACTGAGTACAGAAGCCCCTCAGGGCTGCGTTCTCAGTTTGTTGCTGTTCACACTGCTGATCCCCGATTGCACCACAATGCACAGCTCGAACCATATCATCAAGTTCCCAGACGGCACGACTGTGGTGGGACTCAGACGAATCAGGGAATCAGACACGACGATGAGTCGGCTTACCGAGACGAGGTTCAGCAGCTGTTCTGCTGCAACGCGAAACAACCTGTTGCTGAACATGAACAAGACTGAGGAGATGATCATGAACTTCATGATAACTCGCTCCACCCACACACCATTTAGCATCCACGGCTCCATTGAAGTGGCTGTAAAGAACACCAAGTGCCTGGGACTTCACATCTCAGACGACCTACACTAGACCACCAACCACACCTACATCACCAAGAAGGCCCAGCAGCTGCCTCTCTTTGTATGTTTTGGCAACTCCAGAGTGGCCGATCGGAAACAACTTCAACAGATTGTGAGGACAGCTGGCAACTCATCGGAGCATCTCTCCCCATGCATCCCCAATCAACCCTTTTCCCACAAGCCATCAGACTTTTGGACATTCTACCTGTCCTCCCACTGCCCCCACACACACCTGGACTAAAAAAAAATCTTGCTCCCACTGCACTTTACTCATCACTCTTGTGATGCACATGCTGCTATGCAGACAATCTCACCTGCCCAAATGGGACTCATGGGTCTCATTGTCATGGACTGTACAGCAGCGTCACATTAATTTGCTGCTGATCAGCATTCATTCATCCAGTTTTTTTTTAGGTATTTACAAGCAAGGCATTGCATTCTCTCTAGGTCCCCTACCTTGTCCATATCAACTGTTGTCCTTAACAAATGTTGACACAGTCCTCTCCTTAGACCTATCTCGTAAAAGAGTTATTTCAGTTCTCTATGGCAGCAGTTCCCAAACTATGGTACACGTACCACAGGTGGTACATAGAAACACCTGAGAGTTTTTGACGAAAATTAAATAATAACATTAAACAACATTGGTGAAATTAATATATAGAATAAATGGTTAAAAACAAAAGGAACGAGTTGAGTGTTGACCAATGTAGTGAAGTAAGAAGCTTTTCTTCTTCACAAAACTTCTCAAGTAACAGTAAGATGTATGGTGCAGTAAAACTACTCCTAGAAGTACAATTTTCAAAAAGTTACTTAAGTAAATGTAGCGGAGTAAACGTAACTTGTTACGACCCAGATCTGGCCATAATGGTGGTACTTGGAGAGCCAAATATTTTTTAAGGTGGTACCCAGTGTAAAAAGTTTGAGAACCACTACTCGGTGGAATAGTGATGGGTTCGAGACGTGCATCCATGGACAGGCTTAAGGCATCATGGGATAAGGATTTAGGTCTTACCACAGCAGATGATACTTGGAACTCTATACTTGTCAATTCTACGTCTCTATGTGCCCGTCACTGTCTAATTCGGTTCAAACCAGGAGCTCATGTTTCAAAAACTAAATTGTCCCCTATATACCTTTAGGTTAGGGTCAGCCCATATTGTGACAAATGTATAATTAATGAATCTTTGCTCATTCATATGTACTCGTTATTATTCAAGATTTTAAATGTGAATCTGCAACGGGACTCTCTGTTTGCCTTGTTTGGAATTACAGGAGGTGGACTGAAACTAACAGCGGAGATGCGTCGTGCCCTACCTTTAGCTTCTCTTCTGGCTCAGTGAGACATTCTGTTGAAATGGAAAAATGGAAGCCCCCCCCACTCATTCACAATGGCTAGCAGACATTATGTCCTGCCTAAGACCAGAAAAAATGTCATACTCGCTTCAACATACCAGTAATATGGGATCCTTTTTTGAACACATTTTCGAATTTGTAAAGATACGGTTTTTAAGAGAAGTCTTGAGTATATTACTTGCTTTTGCTTCTGGAGGTGATAGATTTCTTTATATATAAACTGTTGGCAGTGACTGGGTGGGATGTTTTATTTGAAACATGTTTCCTTTCAAAGTAACCATTTACTCTTCTTTGTTTAACAACTTTAATAAAAAGACTTTAGTTAAAAAATAAAAGGGGTAGTTTAAGTTAATTCATTTGTGTAGAAAAAAAAAAACACAGCTAGGAGCAAAACTGTCTGTGTCAGTAACAGGAAGTAACAATACGCCTACCCTAGAAGGAGCAGGATGTCTTACATTAATAGACAAACCCACCTGAAAAAAAACCTGCTTCAGCTTTGGCTGCAGTTTTTCTCTACACTATGAAAGTCTGCTCAGAGCTTCATGCTCATGCCTACAGATACTGAAAGTGAAGCTAAAAAAAGAGTTTTATTGGTCCAGAGAATAAACATTTACATTTAGTCACTTTTATTCAAACTGAGGTAGAAAGCAAGAAATATTCCAGTCAGAAAGAAGATACTGAGCCTCCAATCTGTTTGGTGTAGAGGCCACCAGGAGCGGAGCTCGTTGGGTGAGAAGCATTGTAGACCCGGATAAGGACGTTCTTGTAGGAACGTGGCCTTGACTTCACCCCCGTAGGGGGTCATTCAAGCAGAGGACTGAGGCAAGGCTCTAGCCATCTGCTGGGAGAAGTGTTTCTATACAAGGAGCACTCCTATCAGGTCGTTTAAAGACTGAAAATCATAGATTTTGTTGAAGGCTGCTCGTCTTGGGAAGAAATGGGAGACAAAAGAGAGACAAGTCTGGTTCTCCTCAGTGAAGCGGTTGACTGACTCTGCCAAAGTCCTATTCAAAGCGTCTGGGATTGAAAAGATGAAAATTAACTAAAATATTCTAAAAAAAAAAAAAAATAAAAAAAAAAAGCCGCTGTTGGAGAATTTACAGCAGTTTCAACTTGATTATTTGATGTTGTTGATGTTCTGTTTGACACTTTCTCATCTCTCATGTTTCTGTCTTGTTGATGTTTTGTTCTTTCAGGCTTCTTTTAGCTTTCAGTATCTGTCTGCTGATGAGGTACAGCTTCCAGCATGCAGCTCTGATCTGCATCAAACCTTCTGCTTTAGCTTCTCCAACACCTTCAGTCCACATTAAATTCGCATCATCTGCTTTCAGGTTATGAGTAGGAACATGTTAAACCCAGTCCTCGACTCCACAGGTGGTTTTAGTCATTGATGTGTGTTAATCTGAGCAAGAACAAAGTCATTGTGATGATGTCTGAAATCATTTTGAGTTAATCAATATCTGAGCTGACTTATAAATGATGCATTTTTTTTTAGCTAATAATTCATTTTTATGATCCCTTCACCCTGTTTGCTGCCGTTTACGTGTCTGTAGTTTCCCCATGCATTTGTTTTTGTAAATGCTGACCTTTGTTTACACTGCTGCACAGAGGTGGAGAATTTCAAAGGCCCACAGATGATCCAGAATCATTCTCTGTTAACGTTCTGTTACGTCATTTAAGTCCCTAAAAGAGAGAGATTTACACATATTTGTTAAAATTCCATTAAACCAAATCCTGGTCATACAGTCACAACTGAGACCTTGAGAAGTTAAACTCCACCCGTCTGTGACAGAGAGAACACCAAAACAAACGCTCTGAAAGTTTGTAGTTGAGCACGGATGGAGAAACGAAAGATGAATGAATGCTTTTCATGCACATGAAACAGTAACCAGTAATCACTTCCTCCATATGTGCTATGCAACTCATTCAGCTGCCATCATTATACCCCCCCCCACACTTCCACCCCCTCAAAGTCACATGATCTCTGCCCGTGTGACCTGACTCACCTCCTTTTTTAACTTCATTCCTGTTTCATAAAGTTAAAATGTCATTGTTGAACCTTTAATAATCTAAGAGAAAAATAAGTTTCCACACTCAGGTCCAATAAAATGAATCTTACAACATTAGATTTATAAATATGTTTAAACTTTTCATTAGTGGTATGAAAACCTGTGTTTTATTAATATCTGTGAAGGTTCTCATTCAGCCAGGTCATGGTTATCTCGAAAAAGGTTTTTCAATAGCAACTGGACTTATTTTAGTTTCTTGACTACTTTTCACCCTGCATTCCAGAGGGTTTTCTCAAGTCGACTGACTGGTAGGAGTAGCAGGTTTATAAACCCTGTGAAATCCTCAAGTTGGTAATTGGTGGTCACCTGTGGGTTGTCCTTCCCCTGGCTTTCCAGTATGTTAATGTGACCACCTGAGTCAGTGTGAACGACTGTGAAACCGCCTGGGTACAGTTGAAAGAACTGCCTTGTAAGTTAGTGATAGTGCTACTTCTACCAGTCAGTCAGACTTGAGAAAGCCCTCTGGAATGCAAGGGTAAAATGTTGTCAAGGAACTAAAACGTGTTTTTAGTTTTTTCTGCCAATTGAGTGGCAGAAACATATACAAGTCTGTACTTTTTAAATAAGAGATAAACCAGAGCGCATAGTTATCAAGTGTCTCAGAGTTGCTCCTAGAAATTTAAGAAGCCTCCTACTGTACTCTCACAACACTGACAGCTGCAGTATTGTTATTATTGATTGTATTGATATTATGTTTTTTTTGATAACTCAGGTTTACTGTGATCACAGATAAATTTACAAAGCAAGTTATAAATAAGATGTTAGTGAAAACATTAAGTTGCAGTTGCTATGGTGAACACAAAAAGCATACCATCTTTATCTTGAGGGAACTGTTGCATCCTGTGCTCTCAAAAACATCTATCAAAACAATACCCTTTTTGTCTTTTATCCAGACCTGTATCTTTTGAATGTGCTTTGTATTATTAAGTGCTAGAAACATCAATGTGCATAAATCATCAATCTGTGCACACCTGCTCTGAGGACAGCTGTCCTACACACTGGTGGCGATGGAAGTGATTTCCTAACTTGGAAATGTTGATTGATTTGCTTCTGCTGCTTAAAGTAGGACTAAAATTGTGTCACAGAAATTTAGCCACTTAGGTTTCTTACTGAGATGCTTTGTATATGGACGGAGATTAGTAACTCGAATGTTATTAGACCAGTGTTCATATCATTCTTTTAAAGTTTTATGAAACAGAAATGAACTCATACACTTGTCCAGGCAGTGAACGCCTCACACCAGTTCCTTCATGGTGTCTGTCTGTGACTCTTTATTGCTGTGATGCTGAGTTTATTTTGATCCTGGTTTATTTTGTCCTTCAGATGTTCATCGACAACTTCCAGACGGCTAAAGATGCTCTGAGTGCTGCTACAGCTCAGGCTGCAGAGAAGGCAGCTTCCAGTGTTCGAGACTTTGCCCAGAAGAGTTTTCGTCTGTCCATGGACATCAAGCTGAAGGCTCCGCTCATCATCATCCCAGAGTCCTCCACCTCCCATAATGCCTTGGTGATGGACCTGGGTCTGATCACAGTGGGAAACAGCTTCTCACTGCTACCAGCAGAAGGTTTCTCTTTGCCAGCAGTAGTGGAGAAAATGGATGTCAAGCTGACACAGCTGAAACTTTCTAGGTATCAACACTAAACCTAAACTCCGGGGATCAGCTCTGATCATTGTAACTCAGTGGAGATCAGTGGGTGACCTGTGAATCTGCTCAGTTTCACTATTATTTGTCTTGATCATGCTAAGTGAACAGAGCCAGAGAGTCCAACATGGAGGAAATTATCCTGAATAACTTAAATGCCCCCTATGGATAACTTCTAATCAAATTTATTTATGTAGCACTTTAAAAATAACATCCTGTTGACCATAGTATGTCGTCAGTACTTCACATAGACATAATAAAAAAAGAATTAAAAGCAAAGTGAGCAGTCAAGACTAGGAAGAGTAAAATTAGAATTAATCACAAGGAGAAATAAAATAGAATAAATAAATAAATAAAAACAGAGAGTTCAGTAAAACGTGGGGGCAATTAAGAATCAAACTCTACTGCAATTTAAAAGCAGTCAAGTCCGGGGCTGTTTTAACGTTCAAGGGCAAACTGTTTCGTAGAGTTATGGGGCAGATACTGCAAAGGCACCAACGTTTGTATTTAGCCCTAGGTACCGATAACAAAAACTGTGCTGACGATCTGAGTGATTTTAAAGCTAAATGGAAGCCAGTGTAGAGAGGCCAGGACTAGGGTTATATGATCAAATTTTCTTGTACTTGTTAGGAGACGAACAGCAGAATTTTGGACCATCTTGAGCACTGAAGAAAAGACTGATTAACACTTGAGTACAGAGGGTTACAATATTAACTTAACAACTGACTTGATCTGCTTGTCAAATTTGAGATCACTATCAAGTAAGACTCCTTGATTTTTTACAGTTGTCTATAGATAAGGGGTTAGGGGACCATGGCCTTGATCTAAAGCAGTTAAAATTGTTGGGTCTCCAAACAGCACACACTCCTTTTTGCTTTCATTAAGGCTTAGGAAGTTAACCGCCAGCCAATTTCTCAAGTCACTTGGGCAATCAAACAGAGGCTGTAGTGATGCGCCCCTCAGAGCTGCAAGAGGTAGATATATTTGAATATCGTCTGTGTAGCAGTGGAAGGAGAAACCATGTTTCTTTAAAATAGATCCCAATGGTAGCATATATAGTGAAAACAGGAGCGGACCGAGGACAGACCCTTGGGGGACACCACAGTAGAGAGAGGAACTGTAGGAGAGGAACAGGCACCGAACTTTAATGGCAGCAGAGTAGGAGGTCTACCACACTACTTAGATTGCCGTTCTTCATCACTCCTGAGGTGGTCACTGACACTTTGACTTATGTGAACCCTCATGATAGCCATGGAACACTAACCCACAGGTGTGTATAAAAGAGTGAGAACAACTCTACAGAGTTTATATGCCGGTCACTACAAGCCAGCTAGTCAGCTGTGATGATGCCTTTCAGAGGTGTTCATCGAGTCCTATCATCTGCAGAAGTTCTCAGATGTCTCAGCTGTTGTTGGGTCTATCAGCGGTGACAAGGAGGCAGAGTACAGAGGCCTGGTGAACCAGTTTGTAGAATGGTTTGGAAACAACCACCTGACCTTAAATGTAACCAAGACAAAGGAGATGGTTGTGGACTTTAGGAGGAACAGAACTAGTTTTAACATTGTTTTATTTTGGTAGAAGAAGTTGCGGTGGTGAAGGGTTACAAATACCTGGGTGTTCACTTTGATAACAGATTGGACTGGAAATGTAACACAGAAGCTGTGTACAGGAAAGGACAGAGCAGACTCTACTTCTTGCAGATATTCTAAAACATATATCCTACTTGTTGCTAGTGGAATATTCTTTGCTGCTGTGTGCTATGGCAGCAGCATTAGAGCCAGAGACACCAACAAACTGATCAGGAAGGCTGGCTCTGTGCTGGGGACTCTTAGAGGAGATGGTAGAGAGAAGTCTGCTTATCAAACTGCTGAATATCATAGAGAACAGCTCTCATCCAACTCCACAGCCTGCCGGTTAAATAGCGGAGCAGCTTCAGTGCTAGACTTGATAAGAAAAAGGTACAGGAAGTCCTTCCTGCCAACAGCCATCACCCTGTACAATAACTTCATTATGACAGAGGGCTCTGCTCCAACTGTCTAGCTGTCTTGTTATAGTTCCATCTATTCCCAATTACTTCATCTGATTCTCAATTCCTGCATTTCAAGTGAACAATGTCCAACCTGTCCTTGTTTCTGTTCAGATGTGTTTTTGATGTGTATTTTTGATGTATTTATCTTATTTTCTTTGTTGAATATTTGTTTTCAGAATTATAGTAAAGCCAGAAACCTCTCAACCAGATATTGAGATCCTTCAGCCAATCAACTTAGAGCTGCTTGTCACCCGAAACCTGGCTGCTTCCTGGTTTAACAGGATCCCTGGAGTCCATATCCAGGGAGTTATTCGTTCTCTTAATGTAGGTCTCACATGTGCTATCGGATTGAGATTAAAGTGTTTTTCATAGCAAGACATAAAACAAGGTTGTCTGTCCATCAGATGAGTCTGGGTGAGGAAGATCTCATTGTGCTGATGAAGATCCTGGTGGACAACATCGGAGAGGGAAGTAAAGACCACAGCATGGATGTCAGAAGACAGGTGGCTCAAGGTAAGCTAACTTTTTGGGCTATGTACCTTTCTGGAGTTCTAAGATTCAAGGTTTAAAAAAAATAACCCCAGAGGAAAATAATTTACCTGATAAGCTGCTTTCAGTTCAAAAGAAGATAAAAAAGAAAATAACCACAACCAAAACATTTTTGTTCTGAGCTCCTTAAGCTTAACCTCTGCTCTCTTCCTGTTGTGTGTGAGGAAGATTAGTATAAAGAATATCCTCTAGACCAGGGTTGTCAAACTCAATTTCATTGTGGGCCACTTTGGCAGGGGCAGAAATCTGCTGCACCCGAGGTCCTCACATGTGAGCAGATCTTTAAAAAAAATAATGAACCAGTAAATTTTTCTTTGCAAATCTTTGTGTAGATCTCTGATGATGACCGTGTGTCACAGACTGTGCACGCTGCGGTGCCAGAGCTGTGAGACACTGGACAGAGCACAGATCGGCTTTATTTAACGAGGATGCCCTGTATCCTGCTCTAGTTTTGCTCTGGTGCAGTAAACACCAATTTCACATATCACGCTTAAATATATAAAGACGTTTACCTGTGGAGAAAACCTGTGATTAATTGTTCATGATGCCTGGTGCTTATACAGTCAATACTCTGGCAACTTGTGAGCTGCACACACAGCTGTTAACATGTAACAACCATGATGAAGCTTCACATAGTGTTCAGTGAACAATCAGGACATTTGTTTTTACTTTTATGCGTTTAAAGACTAACAGTGACACGTCATGACAGTTATTGACAGAGGTGATATGTATTGTTGAGAACAGAGATTACGCGCTTGTCCCTCTCCCACACACAGCTCTCATCAATCCTGATTGAGGATACAGAAATAACTGCAGCATATTTAAACATATTTTAAAAGGGATTTTGTGGTTAAAATGTTAACAATATAGTTGCTTTGTGTTTATATGGTACATTGGAAATAGAGTGACAGTCCGAAAGTACCATTTATAATAACAATAAAATAGTTTATAAGCTCTCACGGGCCACATGAAATGTGGGGGTGCGCCGGATTTGGCCTGCGGGCCTTGAGTTTGACACATATGCTCTAGACGAATATATGAAGACAGAGAAGCGTTTTTTTTAATAACCACTTTGTCTCCTCAGAATATGAAGAACTTCCTGAGCAAATGATGCAAGTAGTGTCACGGCAAATGGGATCCAGTGAAGTGATGGCCGCAACCAGTGGAGATCTTACTGAAAACGCTGTCAATGTTCTTCTCAACTTTGAAATCAAAGAGGTACAAAATCTGTGACAACTGTGATTTCCTCTGTTCAGAGGACTGTGAGGACAAACTAAAAATTCAAAGCTGACAGTCACATGGTGCAGCAGCTGCAGGTCTTTGTCCTGATCAACTCTCCCATTTACCCTCCAAGGTTGTGCTGATGCTGAACAAGCCTATAGAGAAGAAGGAGTCTCCTTTCCTGGTCTTTTATGTTGCTAATCTGGGCATCGATACCAAACTCAGGAAGTATGACATGTGTGCCACATCATATATTAAGAAGATTATCATGAAGTGCCTCGAGTTCAAAGGTCAGTGCCTCACAGGTGGCTAGGGTTTATTAATAATTAGTAATATAATGCTTTCTATGATATCCAGTAGTATTTTTTGTGGTGTCCTATAGCCTTTTCTATGGTGTCCCATAATTGTTTCTATGGTGTTCGTAGTGTTTTCTGTGGTGTCCCGTAGTCTTTAAGTGGTGTCCCGTAATTGTTTCTGTGGTGTCTTGTAGTCTTTTCTGTGATGTTGTGTAGTCGTTTCTGTGGTGTCCCTTAGTCAGCCCTGATCTTTGCAGTTACTTTACTTTACTTTACTTTTTTTTACTTGGCAGAAGCTTTTATCCAAAGCGACTTACAAAAGAGAAGACACCAGCAATTACCATTTCGCTCTTTCCGTAAATTCTGAGTTACTCCAACACAGAGCCCTGATAAGGCCAAACTCGTCGAGACAAAGAACATGCTTAGGAATTGTTTAGTGCTAGACAGTTATGTGAGTGTGTGTGTATGTGTGTTAGACTCACTTGAAATACTTTTTAAACAAGTTTAAATGTTAAATGTTTTTTGAAGGTAGTGATAGTCTCAGCCAGTCGAATGGGGCAGGGCAGGTTGTTCCACCAGCCAGGGACAACAAAGGAAAATAGACTCGACTGTGATCGGAGAACCCGTGAAGAAGGGATTTTTAGTCTCATTTCGTTTGCAGACCTGAGAGAACGTGCAGGAGTGTAGCTTACCAGTAGTGTGCTAATATAAGATGGAGCAGATCCATTTAGAGTCCTGTAGGCAAGCATCAAGGATTTAAACTCGATGCGAGCAGCTACTGGGAGTCAGTGGAGAGAGGTGAGGACAGGTGTGACATGGGTGTATTTCGGCTGGTTGAAAATGAGGCGGGCCGCCGCATTTTGGACCATCTGGAGGGGTTTGA
>JAUYWH010000018.1:71352-85261 GCA_034779795.1 Ctenopoma multispine | reverse complement strand
GTTTTAGCGAGCCAATTTGGATTGAAATGTTTTCCTGAGGGGAGTTGCTGCCTGGGAAGATCAAGATCTCAGTTTTGTATAAATTCAGGTGGAGGCTGAAATTTTTGTTGGAACAGTTCCGGTCCTTAACACTGCTCTTCACTTGCTTTATATTATTATTATTATTGGTGTCCCGTAGTCTTTTCTGAAGTGTCCCGTAATGGTTTCTTTGGTGTCTTAATCTTTTGCAAGGTTCGTCTTGCTGTGCTCAGTCAGCCCTGATCTTGGCAGTTCCAGTCCTAATCACTGCTCTTCACTTGCTTTATATTATTATTTTCATGGTCAGTAGTCTGCGTCTTTTTGGGTCAAGTCTTGTGGTGTTTCTAGGGCGTCTTGTAGTGGTTCTGTGGTGTCTATCAGTGATGTTTGGATGGGAAGCAGTGGGACTCCTTGTATTTCTTTGTAGTCAAATATGTTAAGCATTTTCTTATGAGAATTTTGTTTATTTTGCTCTGTCTTTCAAGACTCCTTGGGTGAGCCGCTGTGTCTCATCAGCTCATCAGTGGATTCTGGATCTGAACTCCTCAAAGTGCAGTATGTCAAGGTGAAGTCATCACTAATTAACAATATATATCACCTGCTTACATACACTGGTGTGACCTCTCAGATTAGGAGACAATCCAGGGTCAGTAAAATTATATATTAAAAACTTGAGAGACATAATGTGTAGTCAATTAATTCAGACAAGACAGAGGTTATTATATTTGGGCGTCAAAACCATAGAGACATGTTATCTAATCTAGATTACATAGCACTGGCTTTGAGTACTACTGTGAAAAATCTTGGTGTCAGCTTTGACCAGGATATCTCCTTTAACCTTCACATAAAATAAATTTGTAGAACTGCCTTCTTTCACCTGAGGAATATTTCTAAAATTAGGAACATCCTGTCTCAAAGTGATGCTGAGAAATTAGTCCATGCATTTGTTACTTCTAGGCTGGACTATTGTAATTCATTACTGGAATTAACAAGAGAGATCATATTTCTCCTACATCAGCTTCTCTCCATTGGCTACCTGGTAAATCTAGAGTATAATTTAAAATCCTTCTCCTAACATACAAAGCACTTAATGATCAAGCTCCTTCCTATCTTAAAGACCTCGTAGAATCTTATTATCCCAGCAGAGCACTTCGCTCTCAGGGTGCTGGTCTTCTTGTGGGTCCTAGAGTTTCCAGATGTAGAATGGGAGGCAGAGGCTTTAGCTATCAATCTCCTCTCTTATGGAACCAGCTCCCTTTTCAGGTTCAGGAGGCAGACACTCTCTCTACCTTTAGGATTAGGCTTTTCCATAAAGCTTATAGTTAGAGCTCCTTTGCCAATACTGCCATTAACTGTGTGTCTTCTCTCTCGTGTAGTTCTGCTTGTTCTTCTTTGTCCCCCTCTTTCTGTACCTCTCTGCAGGAATCCCCAGCTTAGAGATGTATGATATCTCTGTGCAGTGTGCAGCTGCTGGCCCTACCAACCTGCCTAGTGTTTTGTCTCCTGCTTACTGTTGTTGTCTTTGATTGGCCTGTTGTTCTTTTCTCTCTCCTCTTTCCAATCACCCCAACCGGTCGAGGCAGATGGCCACCCACCAGGAGCCTGGTTCTGCTGGAGGTTTCTTCCGTTAAAGGGAGTTATTCCTCTCCAATGTCACCTCAGTGCTTGCTCAAGTGGGACTGCTGGGCTTTCTAAATTATTCTGTGTTTACTTATATTTTGTAAGGTCTTAAACCTTACACTGTAAAGTGCCTCGAGATGACTTTGTTGTGATTTGGCGCTGTACAAATAAAACTGAATTGAATTGAATTGAAAAGTCAGTCTAAATTTACTGTTGGTGTTTCCTTAGGCTGACCGCACAGGGCCGAACTTCTCCACCATCTACAAGAACACTGAGCAGATGATCAACGTGAGTGACTCAGTCACACACATACCAGCACGTCAAAGTTTCTATTAGGAAATAACTTGCAGTTACAGTAAATTAACAACTGTTACAACTACTAAAAAATTTGAGTGAAGCTGCAGTTAGAGAATCTGAGGTTTGACATTATACAGTTGCATATCTAGTACATGTGTTTTATAAAGTAGAAATATCACAGAATTGTACTTGCGCAATTACAATACTTGGGTAAATGTATATTTGTCTGATAAAACAAATCCCATCGGGTTCTGTCCAGAGTTCTGTCCTCCCCACATCTGTCTGAAAGGACTCAGCTATAAACTAAAGTGTTTCTTGATTTGTGTTGTTTTTTTTGTCTCTAGGTGACCTTCACTACTCTCGACCTCATGCTTCACACCGAGGCTCTGCTTTCAGCCATCAACTTCTTGTCGGCAGCCCTGTCATCTGGCAGTGTGCCGTCCACAAAGAAAGAAATCAAAACAAAGACAGGGGACAAGACGGTGTCTGCTAGGTCCAGTCAGTACAACACACGTGAACAGAAAAACACACACAAATCAAATTAAATCAAATGTATTTATGTAGCACTTATACTATAGCACAACATCCTGTTGACGAAAGTACTTCATATAGACATAATAAAAGAAAGAAGTAAAAGCAAATTGAGCAGGCAAGGTAAGAAGAGTAAAATTGGACTTAGAATTAATCACAAGAAGATGAGAAAATAAAGTAAAATTAAATAAATAAAAACAGAGAGTTCAGTAAAACATGGGGGCAATTAAGAATCAAACTCTACTGTGCATTAAAAGGAATAAAAACAAGTTTTAAGCCGTAATTTAAAAGCACTCAAGTCTGGGGCTGTTCTAATGTTCAGGGGCAAACTGTTCCAGAGCTTTAGGGCAGATACAGCAAAGGTACGATCGCCCCAATGTTTGTATTTAGCCCTAGGTACCGATAACAAAAACTGTGCTGACGATCTGAGTGATCTGGATGGTTACACTTGAATAAGATGGAGCCAGACTATTTAAGGTTTAAAAACAAAAATCAACAACTTAAAATCTATTTCAAAGCTAAATGGAAGGCAGTGTAGAGAGGCCAGGACTGGGGTTATATGATCGAATTTTCTTGTACTTGTTAGTAGATGGGCATTTTTGGACCATCTGGAGGCGCAAAAGAGAAGACTGATTAACACTTGAGTACAGAGAGTTACAATATTCTTAAGTCTTAAGGTGATAAAAGCGTGAATTGCTGTTTCAAATGCATTTAAGAAAGAAATTACTTGACTTTGCCAATCAATCTTAGCTGTTGGAAGCTGGACTTAACTGAATATATCTGCTTGTCAAATCTGAGATCACTATCAAATAAGACTCCTTGATTTTTTACAGTCATCTTGTGATTGTTGGGTCTCCAAACAGCACACACTCCATTTTGCTTTCATTAAGGCTTAGCCAGCCAATTTCTCAAGTCACTTAGACAGTCAAACAGAGGCTGTAGTGACATGCCCCTCAGAGCTTCAAGGGGTAGAAATATTTGAATATCGTCTGCGTTGCAGTGGAAGGAGAAACCATGTTTCTTTAAAATAGATCCCAATGGGAGCATATATAATGAGACACACACATGTAATGAACTGCATTTATATATAGTATAGAGATGCAGTGTAAAAGAATGTTGAGTCCCAGTAAGACAGAAAAGCACAGTATTGGTGCAGACCATTATTTACTATTTAACCCTTTAACCTTACTCTAACCTTGAACCAAATCATCACTCTTAAATTTAAATAAATAAGTTTAAATTTCCTCATGGGGGTGAGAAAATCCAGTTAGTGCGTAGTCTGATCATAGTCTCCACAATGTATACCAACAAAAACACAGGTTTCTCTTTGAGTGGTTTTAAAGGAAAGAAGCTCAGATGTGGTTCATACTGAGATAAAATGATAAGGAAAAGCTAAATTTTTCTGGTTTCTGCATCAATCGATTATGAAATGTGAATCTGATATTCACCAAAGTCTCAAATATCAACAAAATATTTCTAAGCTGATGAGACACAAACAGTCCTGATCTTTCATGTATTTGTTAAACATTAAACACACAGAGTCCGAAAGTTACTTATGTGCGGTTGTCTACTTTCAGCTGCTCTCGTCTCACCAACAGACAGTGACATCATTGACTTGAAAGTGATGTTCATGTTGGGAGCCTTCAACGTCCTGGTGTGTGACCAGAGCTGCAATATGGCCGATATCAAGATCCAAGGTACCGAACCACAGCTGAGGTTTAGTCTGCTCTTTAAGTGTCTTTATTATTATTTTTTACAAATTTTTTTGTCCCTTCAGGTATCAACGGCTCGTTGCTGATGCAGGGACCACAGACTCATATATCGGCCCATCTACGAGATTTCATTGTTCTCAATGTTGATCCCAAAAGCATTCACAAGAAGGTCAGTCTTTTGCTTTACTACGTTATTACTGTGTTAGATCTGATAGAGATAAACTTCAGTCCGAAACAGAATAAACTGTGATGTCACTGTTTGGTTTTTTTTCAGAGCCCAAAAGCAAACAGTTGAGCTTTTTAGTTTTAGACTGTGAGATCTTAAAATACTGAAATCAGATAGTTTTCAAGTTAAATCTTTATGTTTATAGGCAAAACAAAGGTAACACAATAATTAAATGCTTTAGATGTAAAAGGTAATACAATAATCAAAAGCTTTAGTTATTGGCTTTATATTAATTGTGTGAAATTGTTCTCTCTTGGTAACGTACAGTACAGACAGAGTTCCAAAAAAGGCACTGTGTAAAATCTACATAATGCATGTTTTATTCAAACCAGAACATAGAAAATATAGCAAATTGAAAAAAATAAATAAATTAAACTGAGAAAATGTGACATTGAAACTGGCAGGAACATGTCTCAAAAATTATGTGAAAAAGGGAAAGAAAGGCTGATGAAGTGTTTGAAATAAAAGTTTGTGGGTTCAGGACTGTTGTCCACTAATGGATCACATAGTTCACTTTCACAGTCACAGTACAGTTAATGTTGTGAGAATGTTTGGAAATCAGAACAGCACATTTGTTGGGTGATTATTTTATGTGTTAACAGTTAAACCAGTTATTTACATCATAACGATAATAGTGACAAACTCTTTTAATCCCCTTGCTACACCCATTGAGCTAGATGCTGCCCCATGAATGCAGCTTCTTGATTTTATGCTGCAGATGGAGAAATGAATAAAGTAGTTCTATCTGCAGTGTCATAAGAGCAATCAAAGTGTGATCAAAGCTAATTATGTCCCCACTCCACATGTCGCACTGTCCTCCAAGACACTGAAGCCCAACTTTCTCGCAGTGGGTCAGGTCAGCATCTTGCATGACAGCTCCACCCTCATCAGTGTGTGGATGTGTATGAAATGAGAAGCAATAAGTCCTTTAGGTACCAATAAGGTAGAGAAGCACAGGACAACTGCAGGTCGTTCGCCATCCATGTGGCCAGAATTGTTGGTTGTTACAGACCAGTTGCATTTGATGGGTGTCAGGCATGTAGGTCGAAAAATGTCCAGTGATGGGGAAACGTTTTAGATGAATTTAACTTTAAAGGAGTCCAATCCACCCCAGAAACTTTTTTTAAGCACTCAAGGAAAACAAGTGTAATGTTGCTGTTACCTGTGATTACTGGTCTTTTGCATGCTCAAAGAGCAACTGAACTGATCTAGTGGAGGTTTTGTTTGATAAAAACAACAATGGTTTCTAAGTACACATTTTTTGTTCTTCTTGTTATAGCTCATTGCATCCCGAACAAGATTAGCCAGTTAATTTATTTTCTTCTTTTTTTCATCTTTCAATGATCTCTGTCTGTGAAAGACACTGCCTTAGGATCATCTCTCTCCCCACAGACTTTGTGCACATCTCACTGTCTGTTGACCTTCTCCTGGCTATCCCTAACTAGGACACCTCTCCTAGTGGATATAGGAGTAATTTTCAAAGTTACAAATGTTGATAAAACCTCTTACTCTTACTCCTAAAAGTGGGATGTATGGAGAGAGGACCTTAGAATAAGTATCTTGAATTTTTTTTTTACTTGACCTAAGTTTGTTTGACATGTCCCAGATACTGTATCTGCAAAAGGAGAGCACAATAGACTACTTACATTGTTTACTAGCCTTGATTCTCTTTAATTATTATACTTTTTGATAAAGCTTTTAGTTAGAGCTCATATGCCAACACTGCATGCCATTAGCTGTGTGTCTTCCCTGTACCTCTCTGCAGGAATACCCAGCTCAGAGCTGTGCAATATCCAGTGTGCAGCTACTGGTCCTACCAACTTACCCAGTGTTTTGCCTGCTTTTCTTTTCTCTCTCCTCTGTCCACTCACCCCAACCGGTCAAGAAAGATGACCGCCCACCCTGAGCCTGGTTCTGCTGGAGGTTTCTTCCGTTAAAGGGAGTTTTTCCTCTCCACTGTGGGACTCCAAGTGGGACTGTTGGGTTTCCCATATTATTCTATATTTACTTACATTCTGTAAGGTCCTAAACACTTACAGGGTAAAGTGCCTCAAGATGACTTATGTGGTGATTTGGTGCTATACAAATAAAACTGAACGGAACTTAATTTAATTTAACTTTCCCGGACCATGAAGGTTCTCAAATTATTTTATGAATTTGCAGTCTTGCTCTTTGATCTTTTGTGAAGCTCAGATCTTTCTGCTCTTCAGGCCATCTCCATTGTGGGTGACGAGGTATTCAGCTTTAGCATGAGTCTGACTCCTACCGCCACAGAGGGCGCTGGTTATGCTGACACCTCTCAAACTGACGGCAGAGTGAAGCTGAATGTGGGCTGCATCCAGGTGGTATACCTGCACAAGTTTGTCATCTCTCTCCTGGTGAGTCTCACATTGCTGAAACATTATTATTTTAGTCTCATGTTGGATCAGTCAGGAAGGACGCATGTCATCACTGGTTTCCACTAGTTATTGCATCAGCTTCAAAGCTCTAAAACTCACCTACACACTGGTCACACAGCAACACAACAGCACCTTCCTATCTGAACACTCTGATCCAGGTCTTCAGTCCCTCTCTCCCACTGAGCTCTGCTAACAAACCAAGGCAGGTCCCTTCAACACTCCTACACCCCGCTCACAGTTTCACTCCCTATAATCAAAACACTAATAAAGACAGAACTTTTCTGGAACTGGCTCATCTAAGTTCTTTCCTTATCTGGCTCTTATGTCATGAAACAAACAGATGAACAGATTAAAACATTAGGTGTTTTTCTGGCCTGTAACTGGATTATTGTGGTTTTATGGTTTGTTTTTGTTTTTGTTTGGAATAATAAACAAGGTTATTTATCCTTTACAGTTGAAAAAATATGAGACATATAAATCTCTTGAACTAGCACTAGCACTAGCCACTAGTGGAGAAGTGGCAGCTGACTGGTGTATCCAAACCGTCTGTTGTGGACTTCCAAAGTTATGACATCAGGTGGTTTAGCATTTCGAAATAACTGAAAATGAAGTGTGACTGAAACCTGGTGTTTCACTACCAGCCAGGTTGAAAACACATGTTCACATCAAGCTTTGAGCCTCTGACTCTATAACATGGACACACAACTTCACACAAACATATATGGAACCATCCTGGAATCAGGATATAAAAAGGAGAATATGACCCCTATAAATATTTTTGTTGTTGAATATATGACTACATGAAATTTTTGTCTTTATTTATTGTCAGAATTTCTCCAACAACTTCCAGACGGCTAAAGATGCTCTGAGTGCTGCTACAGCTCAGGCAGCAGAGAAGGCAGCTTCCAGCGTTCGAGACTTTGCCCAGAAGACTTTTCGTTTGTCCCTAGACATCAAGCTGAAAGCTCCGCTCATCATCATCCCAGAGTCCTCCACCTCCCACGATGCACTGGTGATGGACCTGGGACGTATCACGGTGGGAAACAGCTTCTCCCTGCTGCCTGTTGACGGATGCCCACTGCCAGCTGTCATTGACAACATGGACATCCAGTTAACACAGCTCAAACTCTCCAGGTGGGTCAATCAGGGCCTCAAAGATCTAATCCAGATTGAAAAATGTCTATGCAGCAGTCAGACCTTGTACAACACATTACCTCTTGTTCACTAGAACCTCTCTGGACCCAGAGCTGGACCGACCCAGCAGCGAGCTGCTGGAAGCGGTCAATCTGCTCCTGAAAATCAAGAGGAACCTGGCAGCTTCCTGGTACGAGAAGATGGCTGCCATAGAGATTGATGGAGATCTGAAGCCTATGAAGGTAGGAGGAGGAGGAAGAGGAGGCATTAACATCGACTTTGTTTAGTTCTGAGAACATACATCTCAGAGCCAACAGTCTTTTCGGAGGAAACTCTTCTGCTAATCTGCAGATTTGCACTTGAATCCTGTAGTAAAAAACTAAATCTTAGTCAAAACAACTAACTGGGTCATGTGATGATACATGAACACACACTTCAAACTACAATGAACATGTAAGATAACCTCTTATTAGAAAGGTACAGTTTTCTCTAAGGACAGTCCTGTGCTATAGTGTAGTATCCTACATACAGTTTGTCTGGCGTCATTCAGCATTAGAGAGTTTGTAGGCTATTAGGACATTGGACTAGGCTAGCAGTTTCCCATTGCTTCCGGTCTTTGTGCTAGGCTAAGCTAAAGAAGTCTCTATACTGGATCAAACCAATGTCCATTTGAAATTTTAGGAAAAGACAGTAAATAGGATTTAGACTAAAATGCACAGCGGGTCACAGTCTGGTGGTGTTTATAGGTGAAACTGAGTCAGGATGACCTGAAGGTGTTGCTGAGGATCCTGACGGAGAATCTAGGAGAGGCTGGAAGTCTAGAGCCCACTGGTGCAAGAAAGGAGCCTAACCGGCAGCCCCAAGCAACTGGAGCCCCCCCAAAAGGTCTGTTCAATATTTGTATATGTATATTTTTAAGTTTAAGAATAAACAATGGCTTTTATTTGACGCTCTGTACACATAAATACGTAAAACAACACAGAAGCTAAAAACTTTTGTATCAGATGACCCAAACCGACAAGTGTTTGTTGGCCGAAACAGCAGCTGATGACTGAAACATTGTGAGCGTTCTCAAAAAAAGGTTTTTCAATGGCAACTGGACTTGTTTTGTTCCTTGATGTTTCGTCATCCATTCCAGAGGACTTTTTCAAGTCTAACTGACTGGTTAGAGTAGCAGGTTTGTTTAACGAGTCAATGTGTCAGGTCAAGCTGCATAGCAGCTCTGCCATCGGTGTGTGAGTGTGTGTGTGAATGGGTGAATGAGAAGCAGTGTAAAGCGCTTTGAGTACCAGTCTAGGTAGAAAACCGCTATATAAGTGCAGAACATTTACCATTTGAACCAATCAGCTTTGCAGTGTAAGACCCTGACTTCATTGTCCTCAAATGAGGGGCCTTTGTATTTCAGATGTCAGTGAACTGCTGAGTCCTGTCCTGATGAGCTGGCCCTTCTGTGTTGTGCCATGTGTTTATGGAGCTATGGAGCTGCTGTTTGGTTTCTCCTATGTACAGATCTGTACATTCCTCATATATACTACGTATACTACGTTGCTATGTTTGTGTCTGGGTGTTTTGTCCTTGGGATGGACCAGTTTCTGTCTCAGTGTGTTGCCTAGTTTGAAATAACCAGGGATGCTGTGTTTGTTGAAAATCCTCATGAGCTTTTCAGACACCCTTGCAACATAAGGAATGACAACACTTTTGCGTTTGTTCTCTTCCCTGTCAGTTGTAGCAGTGCTCTTGTTTGTGTTCATAAACATATCAAGGAGTCACTCAAAACACGTGGATATCCTAACTAAGCTTTTTTTTAAATCTAGGAGAAGATCAAATAAGACCACTGCTACAAGTCCAGTTGCCATTGACAAGCTCATCTGTGAAGGTAGTGGAGGTAGAGTCATGGTTCGGGCTGCATGGCTGCTTCTGGAACAGACTCACTGATCTTTAGTGATGATTTAAGTCATGATGGCAGCAGAAGGATGAATTCCAAGGTGGACAGAAACATTTAGTGTGATAATTTATAGAGAAATCCATCAAAACTTCATACATCAAGGCAATGATCCAAAACTCAACATAGGTCAACTCAACATAGGACTTCATCAGAAGGAAACACTGGAAGGTTTCAGACGGGACAAGTCAGTCACCAGATCATAACCCAACTACCATGTATTTTACCTACAGATGAGGGAATTAAAATTCCCCCACAACAAAAAACTGAAAAGAAGAAACCAACAGTTAAACAAGTGATTTTAAACCAAGTTTTATTTAGTATATTTAAAACTATCTTCTAATACCTTTGCTCACTCAGATTTTGGGGCATCTGATACAAACAGTGTCATCTTCTTTGTCTTTTGTGTATCTGGGTTTTATGTGTTCAGGTGATGTTAGGAACATGACTGTAAGCAGTGAGGAAGAGGAAAATGAAGCTCTCGGGACTGTGAGGTTTAATTTCAACATTGAGTCTCTGGGTCTGGTTCTGTACAGCGATGATACAACACAGGTCAGTCACGTGGAGAAGAATGATGGAAATGTGTGTAGAACTGTGGGTTGACTGGTTCTCAGTCAGGTCTAGCTGCCCCTAAATCAGCTCAATGATTGTTGGATCTTCTGTCTGATGGTTCCGGCAGCCATCGGGCCTCCAGCACCAGGACGACCTGCAACTAGGTGAATTTGTCCTCCACATGCTGAAGTCCTCGGGCAGGATCATGAACAGCGGCAGCATGGATGTGACCACCATCCTAACCAACTGCACTCTGGACGACCTTAGGACCGGCATGGAGAGAGTGACATCACGGTAACAGACACGGCGTGTGGTTTCTGGCAGATCTGTGCAAGATGACATTTCTGATTTTCACAGAAAGAAAGAATCTTCAGCAGCTTAAAGTTACTTTAGCTGTAGGTGCTTGAGATGAGACTGATCGTTCTGTTTAGCATTATATTACAGTGGGTGCATCCCAGTCTACCTAGTTTCATCCACATTTCTCTGACTTGGGTCTTTGGCTTTAGTCCCTCCCAGTAAAAATGTGTTAAGGAATGCAGGGAAAAGATGCGAGAAAGAAAGAAACCCTCCATCTCGATCCTTAGTCCTCAGAGTGAAATAAAAGGCTTTGGTACATTCTTTAAGATAAAGGATAAGGGGTTAGACCTTTAGGGAACTGGGATAAACAATTTAGATGTCACTTTAGGTGACATTTGAGTCTTTCCAGTGAATCTAAACTGCCTGTTACATTAATTATTTTGTGGCCACTTTTAGAAGAACAACTACAGTTGTCACTGTTTAGTTTTTTGGCTGATTTTACCTGTGTTAACTCCTCTTAACTACTTATGTTTGTATTTTTCTGCCTTGTGGCTGCAGAATGATAAGGCAGAGAAACGAGGAGAGCTCAAAGGCAATGTTTGATGTGACGTATCGTCAGAGAACTGGAGAACGGCAAGTGGTGGCGATTCTGCAGGAAATCTATCTGTGTGTGAGCGTGGAGTTTCTGATGGCTGTCGCAGATTTCTTTCTGCAGTCTCTGCCACAGAGTTCGGTTCCAACCACCACGTCGGTGCCAAGTGACAGGCTAAAGCTGAGACAGACCACTGAACCACGGCTCAACGCCAACACTGGTATTAAGGCGGGGGGGGGGGGACTCTATTAATCATAACAAAAATAAAAAAAATCAAATCAATCAAACCAAGAAAACTTGATTCAGAGATAAATCACTTCATCAGGTGTCTGTTCTCTGTAGCCCCCAAGGTGAGGACTCTTCTCCGGGGTGTGGTAGTGGACCCAGAAGTGGCGTTTGTGGCTAGCCTGATGAAGGCGGATGCCCCTGCCCTGGTGGCCTCCTTTCAATGTGACTTCACCCTGCAGGTGGAGGAAGATGCTGGCCAGAACATGAGAGCCAGCCTGAGAGATGTGAAGCTCCTTGCCTGCCCCCTTATCCAAGACAAGGAAAACAAGGCCGTCACCACCGTAAGATCACAACATTTTCATTTCTGAGATCGCTTCCTATAGGTTGTTGTGCTGTTGATGTTTAACAATGATTTTTTTAACTGAGATCTCTTGTTCAGTCTGGAGATTCTGTTGTCCAGTGTGGAGAGCTGTCCCTTCAAAATTAACATGAAATCAAGTTGATAAGTGTGTTGATGCCAGTTGTTAAATGTTTTTACCTTGTTTGTAGATGGAATCAGCTATCCTCCAGGTTCACCCTGTTATCAGATGACAAGATCAATCAACCAAATCAAAATCAGTTGAAATAAGCAGCAGATCGTTTTCCAGCTGACATTTTCTTTGACTTTCATGATTTTACATTTTCAACAGTGACACTTTATTATACACCACCACAATAAGCACGTACACAAACAGCATCTGAGACCTTCCTGGACTTGTTGAACAAACTGCTGATTCACTTTGTCCAGCAGGTTTTAAGACCCTGCTCTGTCACCTTGGAAACCAAATCCCAGCCCAACCAACCACTGAGCGGCTTTTTGACGGTGGAGGAAGTCATCATCAAGGTACATTCATCATCAGTTTTAAAATGTATTTGTGGATCTGTAAGACACAACAATCCAACAGGTGACATGGTAATATGAGTGTTTTCTTTCATCTGACTTTAAAATCTTCGTCCAGGAATCGTAACGATAGACAAAAATTTGTCTTTTATCATGAGCATGTTTTCTTGCAGATCTCACCGTTCATCCTCAACACAGTGATGACAATAACAGCTGCCATGACAGTGAAGCAGAATGAAGAGCAGAGTCAGGTGTCAAAGCCTGATGCCAGTGACCTCTGGTCCGTGTTGAACATCTATGGTTGTAACTACTGGTTCCTGGGAGTGGACCAGGCCACTGAGGTCACAGAGAGCTTCAGAGAGCAGGACGGACACAATGAGGGCGAGAACTTTGCAGCTAAGATCAAGGTACCACAACATGTAACGTTGCAAAGGTTTATTCTGAAACTCTGGTCAGAACTGGTTCCTGTTGATGAGGTTTTGTTGTTCCCCAGGTGATCCAGGTGACTCTGGATTCTGGTTTGGGTCATCGGACCATCCCTCTTCTGCTGGCCGAGTCCTCTTTCAATGGATCAGCCAAAAACTGGTCATCTATGCTGCAGCTAAGAGCTGACATGACGTTGGAGGTGAGAACTGACACACAGAAAGGTCCGTGATCATCAAGTGTTAATTCAGAGTGTTCTGAGACAGTTCAATTAGAAATAAATGTGAACTACAGACCATCTCTCCTGGAAGACCCATTTCAAATACAATGCCATACATTTTTTTTTTTTTTTTAATATTCAATTAGGCAAAAGGCAAATCGTCCACACAGTTGTTTCTTGATGACTGGTTGAAATCCTGTTATCAGTTAAACATCACAATGTTTAATTACTTTAAAAGTTGTGTTTAGTTAAATCCATGTGCATCAAATTATTTCTAATTATTTTTCTTAAGTCACCTTTTCGGCATGATAGCTCAGAGGGTAGAGCAGTCGTCTTCCAACCCAAGGGTAAGCGGTTTGATTCTAAATCCCCACAAAGCTACATGTGGAGGTGTTCTTCCACAAGACACCAAAACCCTGTAGTAGCTCTGACACAGGTCTAGCAGCTGTCCAAACAACAATTTCCCCAAGGAGATCAATAAAGTATTTATTATTATTATTGGTGCCTGCCACTGAAAATGATTATTATTCTTCCGTCATTCATCCGAATGCGGCCCGAATGGGAGAGAGAACCCACACAAAATATACATCAAATCGACCGTCTCGGTCCCAGCATGTGTGCTATTACTTTTATGGTAAAAATATTAAATACTTTTTAAATAATTTGAGTTTTTCCATTTTTTCGTCACAAAATAGCAGTTGGAGCAGTAATTTCATCAACTTTTATCCCTTCTTCCTAATGGTGTATTGCCATACTTTGTGGTAGAGACGTCATTCGAACTTTAAACGAGTCCAGACACTTTCAGCTTTTTCCCTGTAAAACAGCTTTTTCATATCTT
>JAUYWH010000018.1:11220-23734 GCA_034779795.1 Ctenopoma multispine | reverse complement strand
GTTAATCAGAAGAGGTTAGCTCCGTGGTATAATTCACAAATCCGTAGCTTAAAGCAGACAACACGAAAGCTTGAAAGGAAGTGGCGCTTCACAAATTCAGATGAATCTTGCTGAGCCTGGAAAGATAGCTTAATAACGTATAAAAAAGCCTTTCGTAAAGCGAGAACCACATAGTATTCATCATTAATAGAGGCAAATAAGAACAACCCCAGGTTTCTTTTCAGCACTGTAGCTAGGCTGACAAAGAGTCATAACTCTGTTAACCTAGTATCCCCTTACATCTCGGCAGCGATGACTTTATGAATTTCTTCACAAATAAAATCATAACTATAAGGGAAGAAATCTATCAGACCCCCCCTGCAACTGGCATGGACGGTTGCTTGTGTCCAGCAGTTCTAGATGTGTTTGTTACACCTCAGTCTTACTTAGACCCCTTCCTTGCTGTAAATCATGCAGAGTTAATCTCAATAATCAATTCATCTGAACCATCTACATGTCTTTTAGACCCCATCCTGACTGAACTATTCAAAGACGTTTTACCTTTAATCAGCTCGTCCATATTGGATCAGATAAATATATCCTTAATAACAGGCTATGTACCACAGGCTTTTATGTAGCTGTAGTCAAACCTCTACTGAAAGAAACTGCACTTGATCCAGAGGTTTTAGCCAATTATAGACCTATATCCAATCTGCCCTTTATTGCTAAAATCCTTGAAAAAGCTATGGGGAGCAATTATGTGACCACTTGCACAGGAACTATTTATATGAAGATTTTCAGTCAGGATTTAGAGTAAATAATAGTACAAAAACAGCGCTGGTAAAAGTCACTAATGATCTTCTCTTAGCCTCATACAATGGACTTGTTTCTATACTCGTCTTGTTAGATCTTAGTGCTGCGTTTGACACTATTGATCACAACATTTTATTACACAGACTGGAACATCCCATTGGATTCAAAGGAAGAGCACTAAGCTGGTTTAAATCTTATCTGTCAGACAGATTCCAATTTGTTCATGTTAATGATAAGTCCTCAATGCACACAGAAGTTAATTATGGGGTCCCACAGGGTTCTGTGCTTGGACCAATTCTCTTTACTATAAACATGTCTCCCCTAGGCAATATTGTAAGAAAACACTCTATAAACTTCCATTGCTATGCAGATAATACCCAGCTATATTCATCTATGAAACCTAATGAAAGAAATCAATTAGTAAAACTTCAAGCATGTTTAAAAGACATAAAGGCCTGGATGTCCTGTAACGTTCTACTCCTTAATTCAGACAAGACTGAGGTTATTCTATTTGGTTCCCATGTCCTGAGAGACAAGCTATTCGATCTGATTGCTACACTAGATGACATTGCATTGGCCTCGAACACTACTGTGAGGAATCTTGGCGTTATTTTTGATCAAGATATCTCTTTTACCAATTACATATAAGAAATCTCCATAATTGCCTTCTTCCACCTTAGGAATATTTCAAAGTATAGGAGCATCCTGTCTTGTCATCCTCACTTAAAAGCCTCCAGTTAATGCTGCAGCCAGAGGAAGCCAGTTTCAGTGGAAAAGAAACAGGATGTCAGTGACTGCTCAGGGGTGTAAGGTGTGAAGTCCATTTCACTGTGATTTGAACATTGATCTGTAGATTATTTTTCTTCCAGGACAAGCCGAGAATGTGAAAATGAGACAGATGGAGGAGAAGATCCAGAGTCTGACCAAGACCCTCCAGGACTTGCAGTCCACACTGAACGACCTATTCCAGCAGGAGATCAAAAAACCTGACTTCAACAGAGGAGGAACCTCTTCAGGAGGAAGAAACCCTGCAGATGCAGCTCAGCCCGAGATTAAGGAGACAATCTACAGCATTCAGGCCAAACTGGACCAACTGGACAACCGCACACAGGTGAGTCATGGTGCCTTTATTTATCTGGAAGCAATCAGATATAGATACACTGTATCACCACAGTAATTTATGTCTCACCTATCATAGTTAAATAAATCCAAACTGTAAACAGATATACAGTACTGTGCAAACATCTTAAACCACTACTGGATTAGTTTTTTACCCATGCTATGATGTCCATATACATTTATTTCTGGGTTTTTACATGAGAGTAACTACAAAATGATGGTTTCCTGGCTGCTATCCTTTTGCAAAGACATCATGAGGTTTTTCTGGGATATGGAAAGATCTACTCACATTCCAGATGAAGCTGTCAGATGCTGAGTCAGGTCTTCCAGTGTCTCAAAGAAGAAACTCTGAGGAACTTCTCTTCAGATTTTGACAGGTCTTTTTTGTTTGATCTCTCCAGATTCATCTACAGACATCACTCAATATTTGCCACTTTAGCCTAAAGAAGTTTTTTTATATGTTTGTGTACTGTACTAATGCACTGTAGATAATTTCCAAATTTTTTTTGTTGCATTATAATAAATTCAATTCAGTTTTATTTGTATAGTGCCAAATCACAACAAAGTTATCTCAAGGAACTTTGCATTGTAAGGTTTAAGACGTTACAAAATATAAGTAAACACAGAATAATGTAGAAAACCCAACAGCTCCACTTAAGCAAGTACTAGGCGACACTGGAGGGGAAAAACTCCCTTTAATGAAAGAAACCTCCAGCAGAACCAGGTTCTTTAAGATATGAAGGACCCTGATCATTAAGTGCTTTGTATGTTAGTAGAAGGATTTTAGATTCTACTCTAGATTTTACAGGGAGCCAATGGAGAGAAGCTAATGTAGGAGAATTACGATCTCTCTTGCTAATTCCAGTCAGAACTCTGGCTGCAGCATTCTGAATTAACTGGAGGCTTCTAAGTGAATTAATAAAGAGACTAAGAAATAAATATATATGTGATTATAAAAGCACTACCAAAACAACAAATGTAATGGTGGCCTAAGACCTTTGCACAATACTGTAAGTATAGCACATCAAGTTCATAGTCATGTCCAATCTTGTTAAATCGGTTTAGTGTAACCAGGACAACTTACTATCATTCTCACTGACATCAGCTTTCCAGCTGAATCACAGCACAGATGATGTGATGTGCTGTAGACGTAATACACTAGCTGCACAGTTACTGGCAGTGCTATTAATGTTACAGGTTAGTATAAATCTTATAAATAACCAGTGTTTTGTGGTTTCTTTGTTAATCGTTTAACCTAGATGAACACTTTTAAAATGTTGAGTCAGAAGTAATTCAAGTCAAGTCATTAATCTCCCATTGTTCTCCAAAACTCTGGAGAGGGTAGTTAAACAGCTTTCAACTCATATATCTAACCGCAATCTCTTTGAACCCTTCCAGTCTGCTGTCAGTCCACTGAAACTGCACTTACCAAAGTTGTAAATGACCTATTACTACTTTAGTTTAATTGGCAGACGCTTTTATCCAAAGCAACTTACAAAGGAGAAGACTTCATACTAAATATGGATTCCAACTGCACATCTCTGCTTCTCTTACTGTACCTCAGCACAGCTTTTGACACCACGCATCATTGTATACTAGATCTACTTGAACAAAGTGTCTTTGCAAAAACACTTACTTGGCTAAAATCCTACTTATCTGAAATGACATTTGTTTCTTAAAACAATACCACATCAACATTTGCTGATGTAAATATGAAGTACCCCAGGGCTCTGTTCTTAGTTCTCTTCTCTTTTCTCTTATATTTCACCCAAAGGCAAAATTATACCTAGTCATGGAATTCATTTCAACTATGCAGATCATACACAGCTACCAGTCACATTTGATCCAGTCCTCTCTTTTGAACAGTACATTAAAGATATTACCAAGACTTCTTAAAAATCAGAATATCTTTGTCACTGTAACAAGAATAATGAAATTAGGTCCAGACCTTGAAATGTCAAAGAAATATAAAAAAATATAAGGATTTTTTCACATACATACATTGCTAAAATTCCTCTGTCAATGGCATATGCAGAGACTTTACTTTACTTTGCAGACGCTTTTATCCAAAGCGACTTACAGGGAGCTAGTGCTGAGTGTCTGGCCCAGGGACACACCTGGTGGGGGATGGGCTAGGATTCAGGCTGGGACTTGAACCTGCAACCTTCCGCATCCCAGTCTGACATTTAACCCATTGAGCTACCAGGCCACTTTAATTCATGTCTTTGTGTCATCCAGACTTTTTTATTGTAATGCTCTGCTTTCAGGTTTGCCCCATGCCAGTACTAAAAGTCTTCAAATGGTCCAGAATGCTGCAGCCAGAATTTTAATCAAATCCAGAAAACTTAACCACATTACATGAATCCTAACTTCTAGCTTCTCTTCTCTTCGTTCCCTATTAAAGTTAGATCAGACTACTTCTGATGACATAAAATCCTAAATGCCACTTCATACCTCTCTGATCTCCTTAAACCATATATTCCACCCTGTAGCTTTCGCTCTCAGAGCACAGGGCACCTGTCTGTCCCTAAAGTCAAAAGAAGTCATAGGGCTGCACGGCCTTTTCCTACAATGCCCCTGTCCTTTGGATTAACCTCCCCAAATAACCATAATGGGAGGTTAGGGTTGTCTCAATTCAATTCAAATCAGTTTAATTTATATAGTTCCACATCACAACAGAATCATCTCAGTTCAATTAAATTCAGTTCAGTTCAACTTTATTTGTATAGCACCAAATCACAAGGACATAAGTCATAAGAATGAAGTGCCTTGAGATGTTTGCAAGATAAAAAGCATCTCAAGTGTCTCTCTTCTAACAGGCTCATGATAAAACCCTTGTCAGCATCAATAACCACCTGGTAAATGGTAAAGGTAATGATCTGGATGGAAGAGGACTAAGGGAGGGGAGACTGCAGGAGGAGATTCTGAGAGAGCTGGAAAAAAGAGTGTCGCTGTCCTGCTCTTCCTGTCAGGTAACACAACAAGCTTGTTTGTTGAGCCAGTAATTAAAAATAACATGGATGCTGCAGTTTATTATACATCACAATATTAAAAGTTCAGTTTCCTGTGCTGCAGGGCAAAAACTACATAGAAGCAAAATCAGAAACAGGTTTATTACGAAGTAGGTTTTCACATACAAGATTTTTGGTGAGTTTGTGTAGTAGGATAATATAACAATTGAGAAGAAAAAGACACATTATAAACAGACAGTGCAGAAGTAGGTCCCGAGAGTTGAAGTGTAAAGAAAGAGCATCAGTAAGAGTTGCATTAACATGGCTCAGTACTAGTAGACTGTGGCAGTCTAGAAGTGAACAGTCATTGACTTTGGCAGGTTTAATTATATCAGCTGCAACAGGAAATACATCCTCAGCTGCTCATTCTTTGTTAGTGAGCTGATTATCTGGTTCTGTTACAGGTCCTGGGTGATTGTGGTGCCCAGGAAGCAGAAGTTATCATCAGAATTCACTTGTGAACTAGGATGATGGGAGTGGGTGGTGAAATCCAAAGTATTTACATTGTTTTAGAGCATTAAACAGATAACTCTGTTAAACTATAGTAAGGATGAAGAACATTTAGTAAGGAAGGAGGTTAAACAGTACTCCCATGTACATAAACATTAACATCATGGTTTGGTTGTGTGATAGCAGCTTCAGTTCACAAACATTAGCAGTAGCTCTGCTGAACTATAGCCTCTGCGTACCTCACTGTCACACACTTAAATTCACTGTTGGTTCCTAGGCCGGCGTGGAGGATCTTCTCACACAGCAGCAGGAGGACCGAGAGAGGATTCGAGCTCTGGAGAAACAGCTGAATGCCATGGACGTTAGATTTCAGCAGAGACTAGATGCTTTGCAGCAGGAGAGAGCACATTTGCAGGGATGTTGCAACACTGTCAGTGATCTTCAGAATCGCATCACTGATGCTGAACGCAAGATCAACTCAGCCTCAGAGAACCTTGAAACTCTGCAGAAACACCTAAACATGGAGGTCAGCAGATTAGGAGGTGACAATGTTGGTGAAAGTGACGGTGATAGAAAGTATGCTGTGATTACAGAGGACAGGCTGGACAAACGACTGGAGGACCTGGAGTGGCGGATCAACAGCACTGTGCAGCACACTGAGCAGAGCTTCTCTTATGTTGAGAATGATCTGAAAGATTACTTCAGCAGAAAACTTAGTGACCTGAGGACTAAATTCCTAGATAGGTTTGATGACCAGGCCTTTAGGATTGCAGATGTGGAGCTGGATATTGGGCTGGTAAAGGACAGGGTGAGCAACCTCAACAAAAATCTTTCCAAGCTGGAAAACAACACATCTCTCATGAACCAAAGGCTGGAGGACTGCAGCTGTGGAGGGTCTGAAGGAGGAAAAAGAAAAGGTGAAGGAGATAGAGGGGAAATGTGGGAAGCAGAACGAGAAACCACAGGAGGAAGATTATCTGGGGTTGGAGAAGAAGGAGAAAATGTAACAGAGAAATCACTGGAGTGGAGAGTGGTGGCCAACGAAGATCAGATTCGACATTTTAACACTCAACTAAGAGACCTGTCAGTGTCTGGAGACTCTCTCCATGACAAGGTGAGGTAAAATGCCAATGTTTGAACATTTTAGGAGTAAAGGGCAAATTACAAATACATGCAGGGAGTTAGAGGCAAACAAGGGGACAGTGGAATGTTAATTGTGTCAGTTCAGGCTCAAATACAGCACAACAATAAAGCTTTTGACTGCCAGGAAAGACTTTATAAAAAGGTTTGACAGAAAAAAAATATTGTTGATATGTAATTAAAATCTCTATATATAATTAGCAGAAAAACACCAACACTGCACACACAATATGTGATTACTTTACTTTGCTTGGCAGACGCTTTTATCCAAAGCGACTTACAAGGAGCTAGCGCTGAGTGTCTGGCTCAGGGACACACCTGGTAGGAGTCGGGCTAGGACTCAGGTTGGGATTTGAACCTGCGATCTTGTGCATCACAGGCTGACTCTTAACCCAATGAGCTACCAGGCCGCCTATGACCTGCATTTTAGGGGGGCTCATATATAATGGAGCATATTAATAATTACAAACATAAAAATGTATGCTGCTATCGACTGCCTTAAGTCTGGAACTCATGAACTCAAAGACAAAGACAAGAAAAGACAGGACAGATGTAATAAGTGATAAATGCATTAGTGTGTCAGAATTTATGATTACAATTTATTGGTACATTAACCAATGGACTGAACAAGTAAAAAAAGTAAAAACTAGATAAATTGACTAATCAAAGTAATAATTGATAGATTTATCAATAAAAAAGTTAGTTTGTGTTTAGTGTAAAAAATTATTTATAAAATTTCAATATATATGTAGTTAGTTAGGGTTGTTAATAAATGTGATTCTTATGAAACATGCAGGTTTTGGACCTGAGCCATGACGTCCGTAAGATCAAAGCTCTGACCGGCGATCATGGCGAACACTTTAACCGAATAGTGACGGAGGTGGAGATGCTGGGCCAGGACTGTGAGTTGTGCGGTAAGGTGGAGGCCGAACTGCTGAAAGTGAAGAATTATTCCCAGGATGCACTGGGACACATGCAGAGCCACATCAATAGACTTCAGATCAGACTGGACTCAGAGAAAAATGGCTGCTTCCACATCTGTTCAAGCCTGCAAGACAAAGTCCGCCTGCTGCAAGATGATGTCAGGAGGTGCACCGGTCAATGTAAGACCAGCTCGCATACGCCCTTAGGTTAGATTAAATAATCAAAGTAATCAGTAAACCACTTTTGCTCTTAATATAATTATGGATTTTTTTATTTAATCTATACATTTTTAAGTGACAGTGCTTTTAGAAAAACAGATGTAACTCTGTAATTTATGTGTGACATTCCAGTAAATCTCCCAGTGGGACAGAAAAGTTTTCATGTAAGTGTACATTTCTTTCTTACATTGCAAACTAAACCCACAATAGGTGGTGGTTCTGGTGGCACTGGTGGTAGTGATGGAACTAGTGGACGTGGCCCTGGGTTGGATGCTGAGAAGCCTTTGGATGGCCACAGTGTCATTGGAGGTTCCATCAACAACAACCACCTGAAAACACTGCAAGGTGAACTTTCTGAGGTCATCCTCACCTTCAGCTCCATCAATGACACCCTGAAGGGTCTTGAACACATGGTGCAAAAGCATAGCAGTGTCATCACTGACCTTGGTGAGTCCAGCTAAGTGACACTTTGCATTCATTACTGCACCTTTCCCAGCTACTGTTCACCCATTTATAATCTGATCCACCAGGAAACACCAAGGATAAGATCATTTCTGAGCTGGACAAAATCCAACAAGAGGTTACAGAGCACACAGAGGAGAGCCGAAAACGTCTGGATGGGATGGACCGAGATGTCCGCCGATTTGAGAGCACAATGCTGGTGGAGATGGGAGACTGCAAGCGATCTGGTGATGGACTGGAGAAGAGGCTGTCAAAGCTGGAAGGGGTCTGTGGAAGGCTGGATGGTTTATCTGACTCCATCCACAAGATCAAGGAAGGTATGGTGTAATTGAAGGCCTTTTATATTTCTTTTCAAATGTTTCACATATTTTATATATTCTTACTGTATGAGGCCAACTCCTGAATAAAAGACTCAGCATTGCTGAAGGTCACCTGAACAAGTGACTTTAGAGAAACTAAGCAGATTTAATTGTCATTTTTTCCAAGATTTCCCTGACAACATAGATGGAATCAAGGGATCTCTCAGATTGGATGATTGCTGACTTCCTGGGACTCATATTGTACTGTGTCCTGTGTTCTAATGTTTTCTGTGTTCAGGACTGAATCGACATGTGTCAGGCCTGTGGACATGTGTTGCTGGTCTGAATGACTCTGTCATCAATCATGGAGGCATCCTGGACTTTATTCAGAAAAATCAGGATGATATTCACAGCAGAATGAAGAACCTGAACTCAAGCCTGAACCAGGTCTTCAAAGACCTTCAGAGTTTCTCTGAGCATGACCTGACTGGTAAGCTAGACTCAGTTTACTTATATTGTTTTTTTTATTTTTTATTATTTATTCAATTTGAATCCTACATAAATTTTAAACCTTGATTAGCCACTCGCCAAACCAACTTACATGTACATCCAATAAAATCCATAGGTGTCTCGTTCCCTTCTTACACAAAATAATTATTTAACAGTTGTGCTGCTGTCAAGCTTGATGAGTCAGTACTTATGTGAGACGGGCAACAACCATGGCCGGTACCCTTACCTATGGGAAACAAAGTTTTGTTTCACAAATGTAAATGATAAATGTGTGTGTCTGATCTGTGGTGCAAGCGTGTTGGTCGGTAAAAGATGTAATGTGGAGCACCATTCCATCGTTTCATTTTCGAAAATCAGAAAAACGGAAACCTGCTGACAGAGATGCTACGAAGCCTGGGCCTGCTAACACCACTGGTGGGAAAAACATCAGAGTTTAGCTGAGTGGAGCAGTCTCAGCACTCGAGGACTGCTACGAGTACACAGACTGGAATATGTTTAGACATGCTGCTACCTATTATGGATTTGAATGAGTTAAGAGAATCTATGACCTGCTACATCAGCAAGTGCATAGAAGATGTTACTGTCTCCATGAACATCACCACGAGAGCCAACGAGAAGCCCTGGTTGACAGCAGAGGTGCGTGCATGACTGAGAGAGTGAGATGCTGCATACCATTCAGGGAATAAAGTTACTCTCAGGACAGCCAGATCCAACCTCTCTCTCTTGCAAAGCAAGACCACGCATCTAAGATCTAGAGCTACTTCCAAAACACAAAAGACTATGGCAGGGCATTCAGGCTGCCACACACCCAGAGGAACTGAACGAGTTCTATACCCAGTTTGATGCGGTGAACAACGAGCATGCAATGAAAACCATGCCTCCCTCTACCGACCAGATCATCTTTCTGCCTGCAGCTGATGTGAGGAGAACCTTCAGCAAGGTTGACCCACAGAAGACTGCTGAACATTCCAGGTCCTTTGCTCAAAGACTGCGCTGATCAGCAGGCCAATGTCTTCATGGACACATCGCTGAGCCAGATGATCGTTCCAGCATGCTTCAAGTCCACCACTATCATCCTGGTGTTGAAGAAATCATCTGTATCCTGCCTCTGTTGAACCTACGATTCCTCTGTCTCTCAGCAGCGATGACTTTATGAACTTCTTTACAAATAAAATTATAGCGTTTTGAGAAAAATTTGATCAGATCCTCCTTGCAATTGACATGGATAGACTCACTTGTCAATCAGCTCTAGATTTGTTTGGAAGACCTCAGTCTTACTTAGACTGCTTCTTTCCTGTAGATCATGCAGAGTTAACTTGAATAATTAATTCATCTAAATCTACTACATGTCTCTTAGACCCCATCCCGACTAGACTGCTCAAAGATATTCTACTTTTGATCAGTACGTCCATATTAGAGCAGATCAATCTATCTCTATTATCAGGTCACGGACCACAGGGTTTTAAGGTAGCTGTAGTAAAACCTCTACTCAAAACGCCTAATCTTGATCCAGGGGTTTTAGCCAATTAAAGACCGATATTCAATCCGATTTTCAGTCAGGATTTAGAATAAATCACAGTACAGAAACGGCATGTTTTAAAGTCACCAATGATCTTCTCTTAGCTTCAGACCAACGGCTTCTCTCTGTACTGGTATTGTTAGATCTTAGTGCTGCATTCAACACTATAGAACATAGCATTCTTTTACATAGACTGGAACATGCCATTGGGATTAAGGGAACAGCACTAAGCTGGTTTAAATCTTATCTATGAGATAGATCCCAATTTGTTCATGTTAATGATGAATCTTCCATGCACACAAATGTAAGTTATGGAGTTCCACATGGTTCTGTGCTTGGACCAATTCTTTTCACTTTATACATGTCTCCGTTGGGCAATATTACAAGGAACCAATAAATCTCAATAAATTTCCATTGTTATGCGGATGACACCCAGCTATATTTATCTATGAAACCAGATGAAACTAATCAACTAGTCAGTCTTCAAGCTTTTTTGAAAGACATAAAAGCTTGTGTTACAGGTCCTGAGTTTGGACCAAAATAACAGTAATAGAACGGGATCTGAAAACACAAAAACAAAGAGGAGAGCAATAACCGCTTGTATGTGGCCTTTCATGTCCAGATCTCGTCTTTATTCAACTCACAAATAATGTTCACAGTGTACAGTATTAGTGCAATTTGTCTCAAAAATTATCTCTATCACCAGTGCTGTATTTTCATTGGTACCCATGAGTTTCAACACTGCATCCTTCTCATCTTACATGAGAACCACTAATTTAGTGCTGCACAGGATTAATCAACTGTTATCAAAGCTTAAACACAAAAAGCTTATCTGTATTTTTCCCTGAGCTTAACATTAACACACACACTGCTACTAATTTATTTGTTTGCAACAGCGATGAAATACAATATGAATACAATATGATAAATGAGTGCTTTAAATATAATGCACTTTAAAATGGAGGACAACTCATAAAAACGGGATATATGAACTATCGCAATATTTCGATCGCTCAAGCCCGCGAAACTTCTCCCCCGACACGGCAGGTATTTTGCCTGTATAAACCCCGACTGATAAAACGGTTTCTCGCTGTAAACTACATACGATACGATGTTTCAACACAGTCTTCTACCGACAACAAAACATACAAAGACCCCATACTTTCTTATCAGATGTATGTCCACCAGGTACTGACCTGAAAACACAAAAACAAAGAGGAGAGCAATAACCGCTGGTGTGTTGCCTTTCATGTCCAGATGTCGTCTGACGCGAAACAGAAAGTCCGCCACCAGTAGGAGACCCGGCGCAACGCACCCCGGAACCAAAGTTCTACCTAATCAGTTCCCATCTCCCCTTATTCAGATCAGCATCCCGTGATATGAATTATACTTTCCAAACAAAACTGTATCATATGCAGACAACAAAAATGCCCGAAACATGTTCCAAATTACCCCTAAACTAAAAACAATGTGGTAGCATATTTTTTAGATGGACCACACTTGGATGTCTTGTAATTTTCTACTCCTTAATTCAGACAGGACAGAGGTTATTCTATTTGGGCCCAAAAACCTCAGCGACGTTGTCATGCCCTTTGGCCAAAGAGAGTAGTAATATGTTTTGGAAGAGATTAAGTTACGTAAATAATAATAATAAAACAAAAATGTTTTGGGTTTGGAATGTGATCCAAGTAAGACATCTGTGCTACGTAGTATCTTTTTGTATGTACGTGCAGAAACACGAGCCAGTGAGCTCTCTCAACATGCGGTTATCTTTGACATCTTTTCTCCATTAATGTTGTGAACAAGTGCTTCGGCAGAACTGACAGAGAAAACGGCTCACGTACAAGCTAAATGTGCCCTACGCGCTTGTGCCTCGGAAAACATTTGTCTTTGTAAGTAGGAATGTGCTTACAAAGCACTTAGATATATATTGAAAGTACGTTTTGGTGGCGCTAATGTAATGTGATGCACACGTAGTTAACCTAGGCTAATACGTTTGTTAAGTGTGGCTTTAAGAGGTGTGTTCATTTATAGTAATTCATTTTTCCTTTTCTGTGTACATTTCAGTTA
>JAUYWH010000018.1:0-11120 GCA_034779795.1 Ctenopoma multispine | reverse complement strand
AACCTTACACTGTAAAGTGCCCTGAGATGACTTATGTTGTAAATTGGCGCTATATAAATAAAGTTGAATTGAATTGAGACATGATTCAGTGCCATTCATTAATTTATTTGTGTGAATATATTTGTTTGCGTCATGAACAACTTTATAACATCCCTGGTCACTAATACGAGTATAACCAGTAGTGTACAGTACTGGACCATAAGACATAACAGTTACATCAATGCACATATGATCAGATCTAAAATGTTTTTTTGCTTTTTTTGTCTTCTTTGTCTAATTCTTACAGCCTTGTTTGTCTCACATCATTTCCTTGTCCTCTGTCTCCATCTTTACCTCTCTGTCTGTGTTTCTTCTTCTTGCTCTGCTCTCCCTCTTTCTCCAGTGTTTTCTCACCCTCGCCTGTCTTTCTCTGAGATGATCCATTGGCTGCTGAGTTTTGAGGTGAACCACTGAAAATCTGTTTCAGAGGTTCAGACATTGAATTCAAGAAAGACTGCATGGTCGTAGAAGGTCTTCTCTCATAAAACAAGACTCTTTCATTTGAGAGTGATTCTATTTTGTCAAACAGCTGTTTGACCTGATCTCTGTTTCCCATATCTTTGTCATTGAACACATGCCACAGTCCACTACATTTCCTCAGCAGCTGCTGCAGATTCTCGTCCTCTCTGATGAACTGGTCCATGTCTGTGTTCTCCACTCGGTCTCCATAGGTGAACAGGACCATGGTGTATTTACAGACTTCAGCATTCAGCATCTTCTCTAGAGTCTCTGGCGCTTTCTGTTCTACTTCAGTGAATCTTCCGAGCTGGATGGTGAGGAGTAAGACATGGGGACCCGGACTGCTCAGTTCTACAGCTTTTATCAGCTCACCCCTCACATGCTGTTCAGACAGCTGGGTGCTGAAGAGTCCGGGGGTGTCCACAACAGAGACTCTGAGGCCCAGAACATCATCTTCTCTTTTCTCACTTCTCAGGGTCACAGGTCTGGAACTTAGCATGCAGTTAAAAAGCTTCTTTCCCAGGATGGTGTTTCCTGCTGAACTCTTTCCTGTTCTCTCCTGACCCACGAGCACCACTCTCAGATCAGAGCTGTCAGAGCCTGAAAACAACACAGTCTATTAGGAATAGGGTAGTTTGTGAAATACTCTCTGATGATCAGTGATTTCATTAAACAGTAAACAGAAAAGAACACATGAAAACACACTAACCTAACTAACGTTTACTTTTTTGTCCTAAAATTGCATTTAAATTTGTTCTACAATAAAGGTCTGAATACAGATGATCATTTAACATATTTGTATTTATTAACATTTTAGAACTCAGATATATTACATGGGCTACGTCAACCAACATGTCACATCTACGTCAACCAAAATGTCATGTCACTTTTTTGTCAACAAAATAAAATCCGACTTTAATGTTGATTCCAGTCTTTAAAGTCTTTCCTTCTTTCCAAAAGTTCCTCTAATAGCACAAGACAAAGAGCTTTATTCTAAATGTGCCTCTTTCCCCTTATTTTTTATTCATGATGATGACTGAAGAAATCCACTGCAGTGTGTCCAGAGATTCCAGATTTAGTTTGGATCAAAGACAAAAATGTCCCATTTATCTCACAACAGTCAGTGACTCTGATAAAAGTAGGATGTTCTCTCCTATGCTCAGAAAACCACCTGTTAGTAATCATACATTTTGTGAACGAACTGGACAATTAAACAGGTACGTATTAAACACAGTTTGCATGAACATTCCCCTTATATTCATTTTATTTATAACAACCACATTATGCTGAATATCACTGTGTAATGCATGACTTCTTCTTCAGTGACCCAGCTATAGCTCCCACTATAGCTCCCATTGCAGCTCCCACTGCGCTTCCTACTGGCCCCCCCAAAAATCCAGCAACTGCTCCAATGGCAGCTCCCTGCTGAACTGCTTGAATAAATGAATTGTGTCCTTCTGCCTTTTCTCTTGCTTTTTTGAAATCAATATTTGGATCTTCTTTCATAAGACGTTCTGTTTCTTCTTTTATGGCTTTCTCAGCTTGTTGTAACATTTCGTTGGTGTAGTAACTTCCACCATTTTTCTGAATCATTGTGTTGATCTTTTTCAGCAGCTGTCCAACCTGAGCGTGATCCTTTTCCCTGTTGTCAAAAACATGATATCCTCCTTGGCACTGCCTGATGACGTCCTGGAGATCATTATTTTGACTAATCAGGTCATCTATGGTGACCCCTTCATCTTTCATGTCATCCCCATGGGTGAACAACACCATCGTATAAAGTGCTGCCTTGTCTCCAAAAATCATCTGAATGATTTTGACTGTGTCTTGTTCTTCCTTTGTGAATCGGCCTGGCTGGAGCACAACCAGAAACGAATGGGGACCGGGAGCAGTGTATGACATGCATTTAGCAATTTCTGTCTTCACCTCTTCTTGACATTTACTGGTGTCAAACAGACCTGGAGTATCAACCACAGCTAGTGTTTGACCACCAAACTCAGCAATTTCCTTTTGACACCGTGTTGTCATGGAGGAAGAGGACATCTTAGACTGGAATGATTTCTTCCCTAAGATGGTGTTTCCTGCTGCACTCTTTCCAACTCCAGTTTTTCCAACAAGTACAATCCTCAGGTGTGGCACCTCAAACTCTGTTGGAGAATTAGGACATTACTGATGTTATTAAGTGGGAAAACTCTTAATGGTTAATTACTGTAAAACGTGTCAAACAATTTCTGGTCTGTTCTGTTTAATAAAGTACTTGATCTCTCTCTGCTGGTATAAGATGTCTCAAGGAGAAGTGTACGGTTATATGGGTAATTAGAAAACAAGCAGACACATATAAATGTGAAACTATGTAAAGAGTTTTTATGTTTAGGCTTATTTAACATTTATTGTTTAACATTTATTTTAGAAGATATAAAAAGTCTATGTCAATTAAGATATTACTTGTATTAGTACAAATTACTGCAGTTCAAAATGCTGAATGACAAGGTAACAGTAAAACAAAGTATTTATTTAAGTAAACTAATAAAACAAAATTTTCTTACAGGTAATTTTTTCCTCTGTGTGGTGTCTGTGTGTATACCAAGTAAATGTGGACAAGATCAGCAGACCTACATCTCTCTGCTTTTAGTCAACCTTTAACAATTGTATTTCTGATTCTGTCTCAACAGCACTATCATAAACCTACAGACTCACGTGCTGTTTAACAAATTTGTTGACCTGTACAAAATGTATGAGAATCCAGGGTTGGGTTATACAGTGTCTGTCCAAAAAAAGAAAGGCAACGTTTTTTTTGGCCAGGTCGCTACCTATATTTAACTAAGCAAATAGGTACGAGCCTCCTATAATATTACTGGAGCAACAGTATGTACTCTAGGGATGAGGTCAGCTGACTTCCTGAATATACTGAACAACCAGGATATTCCATCAATGGATTTTTTTCTTCCTTGATGGCATGGGCATATTCCAAGATGACAATGCCAGGATTCATGGGGCTCAAATTGTGAAAGAGTGGTTAAGGAACATGAGACATCATTTTCACACATGGACTGGCCACCACAGAGTCCAGACCTAAACCCCATTGAGAATCTTTGGGATGTGCTGGAGAAGCCTTTATGTAGCGGTCAGACTCTACCATCATCAATGCAAAATCTTGGTGAAAAAATTAATCCAACAGTGGATGGAAATAAATCTTGTGACATTGCAGAAACTTATTGAAACAATGCCACAGCAAATGCATGCTGTAATCAAAGCTAAATGCGGTCCAACAAAATATTAGTAGAGTGTGTGATCTTTGTTTTTAGTTTTATTATGACCGATTATATTGGGACTGTACAGAATAAGCTTTACTTGGTGCACCAAGTATGCTAGCACATACAAGGAATTTGCTTCTGGTCTTCAGTGGGCCAGCTACAGCAACATCTACCGAACTGGTTGTGAAAAACTGTAGATTATAGACAAAAATTATAGACAGTGTGGCACTTAGAAAGCCAAGAGGTTTTGTCTAGGGTGGGAGAGGTCTGTGCTAATTTTCTCTGCTCGTTTTCTTGAGGTATACAGATCCCGCAGAGGTGCACCAATGATCTTCTCTGCAGTTCTAACTGTGCACTTAAGTCTGTGCTTGTCTTGTGCAGTGGCTGCTCCAAACCAGACTGTGATGGAGGAGCAGAGGATGGATTTAATGACAGCAAAGTAGAACTGGATCAGCAGCTCCTGAGGATGGTGAAACTTCTTCAGCTGCAGCAGGAAGTACATCCTCTGCTGACCCTTTTTGAGGAGGGAGCTGATGTTGGTCTTCCATCTCAAGTCTTGGGAGATGGTGGAACCCAATAACTTCTACTATTATCTCCACAGTTTTAAGCCTGTTCAGCTTCAGGTTGTTGTGAGTGCACCATAGTGCCAATGGTTCAACCTCCTGTCACATACAAAGATGAACTCATCACCATCTTGGATGAGACTGATCATAGTGGTGTTGTCTGCATACTTCAGAAGCTTAACACTTGGGTCACTGAAGGTGAAGTCATTAGTGTACAAGCAGAAGATATCACTGTTGACATCTTCAGTTGTTGTGACCTGTTGGTCAGGAAGTTGTAGATCCACTGACAGGTGGAGGGGGGAACAGAGAGCTGGGAGAGTTTGGAGGAAAGTGTCTCAGGTGTGTTGGTGTTGAAAGCTGATGAAAAACCTCTCGATGCATGAGTTCACCGTAATTTCATGTGTTAATTGATGTCAATGTTTTGTTTTTTGGTTTAGCTTTAATTAACCCAAGATACAGTCCATAAGATTTTTCTAACTTCATGTCTGTGTTATCAGAGATGCCCCGTATTATATATGTGGTCTTTGTCATTATTTAATTTATAATACGAAGAACAGAGGACAATTCGTTGTAAAAGCTGCTAACAAACCGATGTTTTCCGTTTAACCGGAAGTGGTATTGCCCTTCACAATAAGAGCATTATGGTAGATTATAATTGTGAAGCCTTTATTTTGTACAACTACTGGAAGTAGTTCATGTGTACTGATGATAACTTAACCTCGCATTAATACTACTTAGACTTGCATAGTGCAGTGGTTCAAACTTTTTCTGTCATTCCCCACTTGGCATGAAGAAATATTCTCATGCCCCACCTCAACAAAACAATGACAGAAAAGCCTCTAACATCACACTCATGAACATGTAAAGCTGTGGGGAGTATGAGCTCCTCTGCTATTATGTGTGGTTTCTTACACTGGTCAGTTATGTCTGACCAGTGTACCACTTTTTTGATGACCTTAGTGCTTTTTTGTTTACTGATGCAGATTTGCTTTCATTTTATGGGGTATATGAACAAAAATCCATATTCCGATATATTTTGGCTCTGTCATGATATACGTTTTATACCCTGGTATTTTCTTTTACAAAATGTTTCCAGTTACATTATAAAAATTACTTATAACAATTGTATTGTATAGAATTTTTGAGAGTTTTTTTTCTTGTTTTCAAACAATGAAGTAAAGGAAGTCACTATTATATAAATTTAGAAAAAGAAATAAATTCCCTGATACTGAGGGAAACAGCTCGTTTGGAGACAATCTGTTACGTCTTCTATATGATGTTCATTCTCATGTAAGATTCACACGTTCGACATGACCATAGAGCTCTGGAAGAAATTAAGAGACCACTGCAATATCACTAAGAACCTTCCGTATATTCATAAACATTCATAACAGCAACTGTCCTGCCAACTACTGGACAACTAGTACCAATATAGCAGCTTTTTAAACCATGTTTTTTTCGTGATTGTATCGCTGTGGGTACGGTGTCTTAGTGATATAGTAATTTACTGTGTTTGTTATGTAGTTATCACTTTTCTTTTTATAAGACACCCCACAGGTAAATGGTGCAGGTGTGTGTCAGACACAGACTGAAGTCTAACTCACTCTGCAGACCAGAGTTTGTAGTGGTTTTGTAAACGGGGTTATAGTATTGGCGTGTTTTCACATTTGGATGTGAGCTCTTTGTGTTTAAACTATACAAAGTATATTTTTTCTGCTGGAAATCCAAACCACCTTAAACTATTGAACTGCTGGTTTTCTTTTTACCACCCAGATTATATTTTTCATTAGTGTCTGGAGTCTGTGGTTCTTCTAGGCTGCTGACTTCAACAATAGTATAGCAAACTGGCTGTGGCTGCATGTGCAGTGGGAGAAGCGGGGTGGGTGTAGGTGTGTGTGTGTGAGAAACAGAGAGAGCCTGATTAGAAACTGTGATCTTGGTTGCAAAGATCTAAACACGAGCACAATATAAATAAACAGTTCAATTCAATTCATTTTAACTTTATTTCCATAGCACCAAATCGCAACATAAATCATCTCAAGATACTTTAAAGTGTAGGGTTTAAGACCTTACACAGAGTCTATATAAATATATATATATATATATAAATATATATATATATGCAGAATATTTGAAGAAAACCAGGGGCTAGCACTAGTCAACAGTGGAGAGGAAAAACTCCCTTTAATGGAAGAAACCTCCAGCAGATCCAGGCTCCTGGTGGGTGGGGTCAGTGGACAGTGAAGAGAGAAAAGAACAACAGGTAACAGAGATCAATACAACAACAAGGAGCAGCAGACAAGACACTGGGCAGGTTGGTAGGAACAGTGACTACAGTGCCAAGGCCGAGGATACCTGCAGAAAGATACAGCGGGAGAGAGGGAGGGAACGAAGCACAACTAGTGAAAAGAGATGACACAAAGTTAATAAAATGCAATGATGGCATAAGAGTGAACAGAGAGAGAGAGAGAGGAGAGGAGCTCAAGGTAATGTGGGAGGTCCCCAGCAGACTAAATCTATAGCAGCATAACTAAGAGATGGTTCAGAGTCACCTTAGCCATCTCTTAAGATTTTTTCCAACTTGCAGAACAACTTAAAATAACAAACAGAAATTCATTCCTCAGAAAAGACTGTTTCCTGTTCAACTGGAAAAACCCTATACTAAGATATGCACCAAAGCTCTCTATCGTTGGTGATTACCTCTCCACCTTTTACATATCCCATATGTACGGGAATAGGGGAATTACCCCACGTAGTCACGGTGTGTTGCTAATTCTTTAAGATACACCAGCTTGTCCGGCCATGCCGACGGCAAGACCTCAGACAGGAAACTGAATTGAACCACACCTTCCTTGATAAACCATCCAGCCTACCATAGACCCCTCTCAGCTTTGACAGCCTCTTCTCCAGTCCATCAGCAGATTGCTTACAGTTTCCCATCTCTACCAGCTCTGTAACCTCTTGCTGGATTTTGTCCAGCTCAGAAATGATCTTATGCTTGGTGTTTCCGCCTGGTCTCATCTCTTTTCCAGGCACAGTTCATCTCAAACGAGCCTATAGACTCATGCTATAACTGGTGCATACCACTCACATTAATGACTTTACAGCTCCACATCCGGAAGTTTGAATGGAAATTCACAGCAGCGCTTTTTGTTTTGTTTACAGTCAGCTGGATTTTTTGTCATGGAGAAATCAAATTCAGATCGTAAAAATGGAACCATTTCACAGAAGAACCCAACATAAAAACATTTGGCTTAAAGATTCTGAACCCAAGCAGGCGGACATCAAAATCAAACAACACACGCAAGACAGAGTCTGGATTCAGACAGATAATACAGATTTAATACATTGTCTTGATAAAGTGAGAAAACATATACAGACTAGCAGATTCATAAAAAATGCTAACTGCTATGTGTCTTACAATGATTATTGTAACTGGTTTCTCACAGCAGTTACACAATTTCAGTTCATTTAATAATCTGATAAATATGTGACAAATTTGTGTTAATAAATAAAAACCTTTTTTGTGATGTAAATTAAGGTAGATGTGTAGTTTGACCAAAAGTTCATCTGTTACCGATAAGTCAGTGTCTCATTGTCAGTGACACTGCATGCTTCATGCGCGAGAGAGAGGGAGAGAGCTGGGTTGTGTTTGACAGAGGATTAGGTTTAAGTTATGTTGCTGTGTTTTGAAGAATGAAGAGTTTCTGGATTGAAGACTCATACAGTTTATTAGCCTCCCCTGCTGCTGAATATTAGTGGACTTGCTAATTAATTAGATAGCATCTATTAAGATGTAAGTAAATATGATTGTCCATTTAGCGTCTTATAGTTTTACTAAGCAGTGAGCTGCATGACTGCATATTCTCTGTTGAAGGAGAGACAGATGAAATGTACTTATAGTAAATAGTAAGTGACTGAAAACACAGATGGTGTATTTTCACATTATTTGAATTTTTATAGCAGTGTGATGCATGATAATGGTGCTTTGGTTTATACTGTTTGAATGTAGTTAGAGCGCATCTGTAAACGGACGTGCGCCCTCCCCCCCAAAAAAAATATTTTACCAGCCGCTACTGGACCTGACATTCATCACAGAGCTTCTTTCATTCCTGGCTATACGGCGTATATCTGTTTGTTCAGTCTGTTACATGAACTTAAGTAAGTTTTTGAAGAAAATTTACTTCTAAGAGTAGTTTTACTGCACCATATATTTTACTTTACTTGCGTAGATTTGTGAAGAACGCTTCTTAATACTTGTAAGTTGCTTTGGATAAAAGCATCTGCCAAGCAAAGTAAAGTCTTACTCTGCTACATTTGACAACACTTGACTCATTACTTTATTGTCAATTATTATTTATTCTATCAGAGAGATGCCGTGTAGACGACGAGAACAAATTAAAACCACGTTGAGCCGTATTTGAATCATAACGAGCTAAATATTTGTCTGATGTAACCTCTTATTTTTATCTTATCAAAAACTATCTTGACACAATAACTTAATAATCCCAAATTGTGCATCCCTAAACCTATGGTAGATCCCCCATAACTACTCGATCTATATGTAATTTAGAAAGTGAGTTTACTTTAGCTTACTTTATTTACAGCATTTGCATTTCACAAAGTTGATAGGAATCATTTGCTAGACTGAACCCATTTACAATGCTGTTTTTTCAACTCTACCCAGGCTGTTTCACAGTTGCTCACACTCTGGCTCAGTTGATCACAGTGACACACATGAAAGACACAGGGAACAGTAACCCACAGGTGACCATCAAGTACTAACGACTTGAGGACTCCACAGGGTTTATAAACCTGCTACTCCTACAAGTCAGTCAGACTTGAGAAAGCTCTCTGAAATGAAGAGTGATATGTCTTCAAGGAAGTAAAACAAGCCCATTTCCTACTGAATAACCTTTTTTGGAATAACCAGGACCTGGACAATCTTCGCAGGCATTTAAGACTAGACAAGTGTTTTGTTGCTGAAGTTTTTCTGTCCACATAATTTTCTACTTTTAAGAAACAATAATTACACTATATGCAGAACTATTGTCACAAACAATTTTAACATCTTTACATCTACTTTTACTAGGTGGCAACAACCACATCAAATCTAAGTCAGCAAGAAACATTTAAAGGAAAGTGTCACACAAAGAACTGTTTTGTGACAGTTCTCTGTGACAAGAAATACAGAGTCTGAAAGAATATTGAGTAAAACATGAGCTTCACAAGAAATATGTTCACAGCAGATTGTAGACAGAATAATTGCAACTTTTTATATTGACATACACACACACCTGACTAATAAAATAATTACTAAGACATGAAAAAGCTTTTAAATTGAACATTTCTAACATCACTCCAAATGAACATGTATTTCACATGTAATCAGAAAAGATATGAAATAAGTTAACTGAATAAATGGAACAACAATGTATTTTTAAAGTCAGAAGTCTGACAACCTATCTAGCCAAACTGGATAAACAGGGTCTCTTACAATGGAAATAAGCCAGGAACTATTGTCGGTAAGGAAGTTAAAAGCATTGACAATAAATGTCAGCCACTGCTTTAGCTGCCAATGAGAACATTTTTGTCATGTTTTATTAAGTCAACTTTTGAGATTTAATAAATAGTGAGAATTATGCCTTATATAAAACAACTAAAACAAACTCATTATAGATCATTTAAGATCATCAAATGGAACAACAATGTATTTTTAAAGTCAGAAGTCTGACAACCTATCTAGCCAAACTGGATAAACAGGGTCTCTTACAATGGAAATAAGCCAGGAACTATTGTCGGTAAGGAAGTTAAAAGCATTGACAATAAATGTCAGCCACTGCTTTAGCTGCCAATGAGAACATTTTTGTCATGTTTTATTAAGTCAACTTTTGAGATTTAATAAATAGTGAGAATTATGCCTTATATAAAACAACTAAAACAAACTCATTATAGATCATTTAAGATCATCAAACATGTAAAATGTTTTTCAATTCAATTTATTTATATAGCAACACATTATAACAATTACTTGTGCAGCTCTAGAGACAGAGTAGAGAAAAAACTCATTCACACTCACGCACTTCAGCTTTAAAAAAATAAAGCAAAATACAGTATTAACTCATAGTGTCAAAAAAAAGAATAAATATTGTTCACATCTAAACATGTGCATTGAGCTGTATTAGTTATATTGTAAAGATTATCATTAATCTAAAAATTATTTAAAAAACATGTAATATTAGTGAGCAGTAAATTGTAAATGTACTTACGAGCAGGTTTGCTGGCCATATTAATCTTTCAGGTAGTTCAGTTGTAAGTCTTATGACCTGACGGCTGGTTTGGTGTACAGTTTGCTTTCTTGTTGCCGCTATGTTATATAGTGCTGGTATTTTTCCTCCAGGGAAATACGTCATGTTTAGACAGTCCAGAAATGGCACATGTTTTAAATAACTTCTGAAAGAACAATTTTAGTTTTTACACAGATTATCTTGTACACTCTAGTTAAAATAGTTGTATAGGGTGAGTGTATATAGATTTAAAACGTTTAAGCATTTTCTAACAACCTTATAACCTTGTAATATAGTCACCCCTCTAAAATGATAGAGGAAATAACACTGTAAAAATATCAATATAAAAGAGGGAAAAAAATTATTTAAAGATAGTTTTGAAATGGTAAAGTTTCATAGAGGGGGTTAGGGATAAGACTTCAAACTCGAGGCCACTCTCCGCCTCATCATTCGACTCGGCAGTTTAGTTGGAGTGACAAAGGCAGGGCACTGGCCAACGCTTGTCAATCAGGTTCCCC
>JAUYWH010000016.1:19226764-19245371 GCA_034779795.1 Ctenopoma multispine | reverse complement strand
GGTGTTGTGTTTAGACATTGGGGAACATGGAGGAAACGTTTGTGAAATGTGTTTTAGCATTTGAGAAAAACTGTAATCAAACTGCTTCTTTTCTGTAGATCATATGGAGTTAATTTCAATAATTAATTCATCTAAATCTACTACATGTCTCTTAGATCCCATCCCGACCAGACTGCTCAAAGATGTTTTACCTTTGATAAGCACGTGCATATTAGAGCAAATTAATCTATCTCTACTAACAGGTCATGTACCACGGGCTTTAAAGATGGCTGTAGTAAAACCTCTACTCAAAAAGCCTACTCTTCATCCAGGGGTTTTGGCCAATTACAGACCAATATCGGACCTGCCTTTTATCTCTAAAGTCATTGAAAAGGTTGTTGCAAAGTAGTTATGTGTCCACAATATTATACGGAAACACTAAATACATTTCCCTTGTTATGCGGATGACACCCAGATATTGGTATAACTGGTTAGTCTTTAAGCATGTTTAAAAAACATAAAGGCATGGATGTCCTGTAATTCTCTACCCCTTAATTCACACAAGACAGAGCTTTTTCTATTTGGCATGTAATCTAGTCAGATTGCTACTCTAGATGATACAGCTTTGGCCTCAAGTGCTCAACTGCAAGAATCTAGGCCTTATCTTTGACCAGGATATCTCCTTTAACTCCTACATAAAAGAAACATCCACATCCAATATCCTTCTTCCACATGGGGAATATTTCTAAAATTAAAAACATCCTGATGCTGAGAAACTAGTCCATTTGTTACTTCTAGACTACTCTGATTCACTACTGATACGATGTCCTAGTAACACATTAAAAAAGTGCAAGAGAATGCTGCAGCCAGAGTACTGACTGGAATTAACAAGAGAGATCTTATTTTTTCCTACATTAGCTTCTCTCCATGAAAATCCTTCTCCTAACATACAAAGCACTGAATGATTAGGCCCCATAATATATCAAAGACCTCATAGATCCATACTGTAAGGTCTTAAACCTTACACTGTAAAGTGCCGTAAGATGACTTATGTTGTGTTTTAGCGCTTTTGACTCGGATTTAATCTATTTTAAGGTAGCTCCTGTCCGCTAAAAGACAAAAATAACAGTATTTTATTTAACACAGTATTTTGAAAAGCACAGTTTACAGTTGTTCTTAGGTTTTTCTGAGCAGTTATGGTTCCTGTGTTCAGTTGGTAGATATATTATTTATTAATTATTTTCCTTGTTTATTGATTCACAGTCACATTTTCATCAAACTGCTGTGAGCTGATTATTTACCTGCCAGGTGAGCAGCAAAGGTCCAGAGTAAAGGGTATTTTTTCATACAGGACTCGCAGATCATCTCCTGCAGTTCCACAGAATCTGGAACAACACAGCCCAGGTGCTGCAGAAGCAGATACGGGTAGAGATTTAGGCACAGGCCAAAAGTTTTTGAAGACTACTCCCTTTGCTAACATGCAGCCAACAAGGTTTTTATTTCTTTTCTGCATTTAACTGTGGTAAATGTTGTTACACATGCTATTATTCTACATTAAGCTAACATGGTCCACGATTTCTTAATACTTCGTGTTTAGTTTTCACATAGATTTTGGACCGTCTTCCAATAAACCAGCAGCTAGAGAACCATTTGTCTCTGCCTGTGTTTTTAGGGAATTACAAGGTCTATTTTAATGGCTACTGTTCCGTTTATACATTCTTTGTGAATTTAACAAGTCAAAAGCTGGTAATTACCAACTCACGGAAACCCAGGAAAAGGATGAGCAGGTGTCAACTATGTGATAATTAGGGTTAGGGGTAAGGGTAGGGTATGCAGGAGAAGTGTTTATGAGTCTCAGATTTAAGACTCACCCTGCCGTGCAGCCAGTCCTCACACATCACACACTGAATCATCTCGTCCTCCACCTAGAAACAAACCAGCCAATCACAAAGAGAAAAGATTCAATGAAGACACAGAGCCCACCCAGTAATCAGATGAGGTGTGTGTGTCTCACCTGGTCGTCGGGGTCTGGGTAGGGCCGACTGCAGGTGCAGTAAAGTCCGAAAAAGTTCTGGCTATATTTGTTCAGACTGTTCACCTCATCTTTGTCCTGAAACACACACACTGTTTTATTATGCTGTGCGGACACACTTGCATGGGTTCTGAGTTTAATTATGCACCACGTAAACATATGAACTGACAGAACTCACAGGGTGAAGTTTACACTGCAGCTCTGTAAACTTCCTGTTTCCACAATCACAACGAAAGTTTCTAAATAAACCACAGAAGGACAAGAGACATTTGTTAACATAAACTCGAGAGTCCAAACTAACTGAACCCCTTAACACCTAACCCAGATCCAGAGTCTACACCCCTAAAATCACAAAAGAACATAGCGTGTATATAAATAAAAATGAAATGAATTGATGGTGACTCTCTATAACTCTATATTGACTCACCTCTTGGTGTAGAGCTCAAACAGCTCGTGACCTTCGTGACATGTGTAGGAACACGCCAAACACACGCCTGCTGGTTCTCCTCCCTTTGGCGTACACGTGTTACAGGCATAGAGAGCCTGACGCTTCACATAGCCCTAAACAAATACACACACACACACAAGCATAAATATGAAGGTTTTACACATCTCTGTTAATATGATCATAATAAGGAAATAGGTACGAGCCTCCTATTGGATAATTACTGCATGGGCGATTATCTTTCAGCAATGAGTTGCTTCTCATTTCTTAAACAACCATATCGAAAGACACATCTCGTGGTCGTGGAAAAGATGTTAGTCTGTTTGAGAAAGGTCAAATCATTGGCATGCATCAAGCAGAGAAAACATCTAAAGGAGAATGCAGAAACTACTAAAATTGGGTTAAAAACTGTCAAAAGCATTATTAAAAAGTGGAAGGATAGTGGGGACCCTTCATCTTCGAGGAAGAAACGTGGCCAAAAAAAAATCCTGAATGATCGTGATCATTTAGGATTTTCTCTCAGATTAATAAAGTTCTGTGGATGCAGAATGAAATGTCTCTACTTGAAAGAAAGAAGTCCAGTTGCCATGACTCAATCTTCAGACAACTTTACCTGGATGACTGAGAATCTTCACAGAGATCTTACTTAAATGTTTGGTGAAATCAAATCGAAGAAAAACCCAATTCAAAAACTCAAAAAAATCAATTCAATAGGCAGCATAAACATTGGACTCTGGAGCAATGGAAGAAGGTCATGTGGTCTGATTAGTCCAGATTTACCCTGTTCTAAAGTGATAGGCGCATCAGGAAAAAAGCAGAAGCAGATGAAGTGATGCACCCATCATGCCTAGTGCCTACTGTACAGTCGTGGCCAAAAATTTTGAGAATGACACAAATATTGGAAATTGGAAAAGTTTCTGCTTATGTTTTTATAATAGCAATTTGCATATACTCAAGAATGTTATGAAGAGGGATCAGATGAATTGCATAGTCCTTCTTTGCCATAAAAATTAACTTATCCCAAAAAAACCTTTCCACTGCATTTCATTGCTGTCATTAAAGGACCTGCTGAGATCATTTCAGTAATCGTCTTGTTAACTCAGGTGAGAATGTTGACGAGCACAAGGCTGGAGACCATTATGTCAGGCTGATGGAGCACCGTACCATAAGGCAAAAGTGATAACTAAGTGGCTCGGGGACCAAAACGTTGAAATTTTGGGTCCATGGCCTGGAAACTACCCAGATCTTAATCCCATTGAGAACTTGTGGTCAATCCTCAAGAGGCGGGTGGACAAACAAAAACCCACTAATTCTCACAAACTCCAAGAAGTGATTATGAAAGAATGGGTTGCTATCAGTTAGGATTTGGCCCAGAAGTTGATTGAGAGCATGCCCAGTCGAATTGCAGAGGTCCTGAAAAAGAAGGGCCAACCCTGCAAATACTGATATATTATATATATAATAATGACGTAAATGTCATGTAATTGTCGATAAAAGCCATTGAAACGTATGAAGTGCTTGTAATTATATTTCAGTACATCACAGAAACAACTGAAACAAAGATCTAAAAGCAGTTTAGCAGCAAACTTTGTGAAAACTTATATTTGTGTCATTCTCAAAACTTTTGGCCACGACTGTACAAGCCTTTGGGGGCAGTGCTATGATCTGGGGTTGCTGCACTGGGTCAGGTCTAGGTTCAGCAACAGTATGTGCTCCAAGTATGAGGTCAGCTGACTACCTGAATCTACTGAATGACCAGGTTATTCCATCAAAAGATTTGTCTTCCCTGTTAGCATGGGCATATTCCAAAATGACAAAGCCAGGATTCATTGGGCTCAAATTGTAAAAAAATGGTTCAGGGAGCATGAGACATCATTTTCACACATGGATTGGCCACCACGGAGTCCAGACATTAACCCCATTGAGAATCTTTGGGATGTGCTGGAGAAGGCTTTGCGCAGAGGTCAGACTCTATCATCATCAATGCAAGATCTTGGTGAAAAATTTATGTAACACTGCATAGAAATAAATCTTGTGACACTGCAAAATCTTATCGAAACAATGCCACAGTGAATATGTGACGTAATTCAAAGCTAAAGGCGGTCCAATAAAACATTAATGTGTGACCTTTTTTTTTGATGGTGACTTTTTTTTTGGCCAGGCAGTATAGTACAAAGTATAAATACACTGACCTGAGGGTATGAACAGTGATCAGAATCACTTCCTGCTAAAACAGCTGAGGCCTCTTCCTCCAACTCCTCATCTTCCTCCAGAACGTCGACAAGGGAAACCGTCTGCTCCTCGCTCATCTTTATACTGTGACAGAAAATGTATATACTCTGATTAATGACAGAGACACTGTGTGCTCCCCACTCATCTTAATACTCTGATACATAAATATAATATTGCTACTGTGTACACGCAAATATAAGTGTATTGACTTGTTTAGTATGTCTGGTGTTGCTCTGCAAGAGTAAAAATGCTTCAAACTCTGACCTGCCACAGGGCTGCAAATTAAATTTATATTTCAAACTACGTCTGATACATCAAATGTTAACACTTACCTATTGTAGTCCCTTAGAACAAGATACTTTTAGGAGTTTTATTTATTATATATGTTCTTTAACATGACAATTCTCATTTTATTCACTTATGTAATTATTAAAACCTCAAATATGTTTTTGAGCCTCTCAAAGGCACAGTACACGTGCATGCACAGACGCATGAACGTGATACAGATGTACCACCTGTAAGAAAAAAACACTTCCTGAAGTGTTTCATGGTTGTGTGGAGACTTTCACAGCTTTTTTAGTTAGAATTAGAGAAAGACTGAGGTCTGCTTTAATAGACAAACGTTAACAGTGACCTCAAATACATATTTATCAGCCTTTAAATAAAACCACCAAGCTTCTCTGATGTTAACCAAAGTGCTTCTGTTGCCACAGACGGGACTTGGGAATCATGCAATCTCTGGTGTGACAGTCCTAGTTTTTGTGCACCTGTCATCCATTACAGCTACATCGGTCTGACTCTATAATAAATATCACACTGCATCAGATCTTTAAGACAGAAGATGGTAGTAAACAAGTGAAACCCTGAACCCCCAAGAACAAAGCCATGTTTAGAGTTCTGCCTCTCTAATCCACCAGACTCTGATCTTAGCTTTTTATAAATCAAATCTTTCTCTAAACTAATACAGAGTCAGATAGAGGAGTAAAACATAATCTTAGGTTTACAACAGCATGACGTCACCTGTCTCACTTGTTCAAACTGGGGTTAGGGTTAGTCGCTTCTCTTTGCTTACTCTGTAAACATGACCGTCATTATCCCTGAAAATAAAAACGCCAACTCACCAAGTACAACCGGGACAGGATCGGAACGTCAACTGGATAGTTTGCACTGTCCAATCGAACCGTGGTGTGGCCGATAAAATGATCAAAAAACAATCTTCTATTCAACTGATCGATCTCCGCTAGCTGCGGTTAGCTAATGATAACTTCCGGTTCACTTCCGCAAATCGTATTTGGCGGCGTATTGGGGTTAGGGGTCACCGATTTAAAACATAGAAATAAAGCCAATAGAAACGATAACTTAGAATTCAGTTTAAAAAATAATAAAAGATTATGACACCATAATTTAGGTTAAACTCACAAAGAGTAAAGACGTGATGACGTTCCAGCGTTTTTTGGGTGCGTTCAAGTATCACAAAGAAAATTGTATGACTAAATTAAAATATCGATTAATTAGTAGTATTAGTTAGTTACCTGTTTAGTTGTATTAACTGATATCAGTTATTATAACTAACTACTTACAAAAAGAACAGCAACAACAACAATAATATTAATAATAATATTGAGTGGAGTGACTCCACTATCTATTAGAGCACTGGAAGGCAGCAGACAGTGGTTGATGACGACAACAGAAGGCGACAGTAAAGATGGCGGCTGTGGCGGTGTCAGCAGAGTTGAGGTTCAGAGACGGACAGAGTCAGAAAATATCCGTTAACGTTGAAAATAACCTGAGATCGACCATTAATGGAATAATAGAGCTGAACGCGAACGTGTCACATCTTCTCAGTGAGCTAGTAGAACGGGAAAAAGCCCACGGAGCATGCGCGGTGGGTGAGTTGTTCTGAACTTATTATTCTCGGTGAACAATTACTGGTGGTTCAGACATAATCGTGAGCTAATGATACAATATTTCTCCGAGACACATAAAAATGAGCTTCAGCGTTGTCATTAAACAAAAATGTAAATTATTTGCTGTACAACACCCGCAACTAAAAACACATATACAGAAATCTGAGAAAGTTAATCTTACAGAATCACAGAATAAGATGCATTGACTCAGTTTGTTCTAATGCCATGCTAAATCTATTCACGAAATATATCTAACTTTTATCTGCAGAACCAAACTACAATATATAGTTAAACAAATTAACCCAGGGCTGGTGGTCATTTTTTCTTTCACACTTTACATCCTAGTTAAAACACATCTGTAACAAATACAACACGTGTTTAAATATATGCACATGTAAATATTAGTGAGTCTTTTTATGTATCTAACATAAAACTTGAACACCTGTTACAAGTACAGAAACGTTACCTGTAGTGTTTCTTACTCACCTGTGTTTTACTAGGTGCTGGGGAGGAGGAGGAGGATGACAGCGAAGATGATGAAAAGGATCGTCAAAATTCTGAACATTATCCTCCTGCAAAAAAATCCAGAACCTGATTTACTTGAAAACACACGACACCAAAGGTTTACCTGAGGACTTCGGGAGACTTCACAGTGGTACCTCTCTGAACTGATTATGATGATGTCAGGTGATCTCGAGACTCTGTTGAGTCTGACACTAAAAAATAAAATGGTTAAAATGTCAAGAAATCATTAGTCATTACTGGAACATGGTCAGTACCTGATCTCTGATTCTGACAACAGACTTAGAATCTAAAACTAGTTTAATAAGTTTTTCTTTCATCTGAGATTTAAACAAACCAAACCATATCTGGTCCACTTTTTTCTGTGGTCCAAGATGTGAGAACTGCAGTTTGTGCTCACAAGTGTTTATCACTGTACAGGTGGAGGTCCAGAATAAAATAAACTTAATAAAAATAAAAATCTTATTTTTTTATCATTTTATTGAAGAAATAATAAAGTTGCCATGGTAACCACAGTGTCTCAAGTGATTTATGTTAATAAATACAGAAAAATACCACACAGGATCTGGCTCTCTCATTGGCTGACAGATGTCAGGTATTAATCTGCAGGTAACTACAATACTGATGCATCTGTGTCAGCCAAACACAGAACAGCTTTCTTTTTAATGCCATGTTAACAAAACTGAAAAATCACTATTGACTGACAGTCCTGACAGTTCACACTGAGGGCAGAGCTGTTACTCTGAGAGCTCAGCTCCTGACAGAAACAGCCAAAGGTTAAATGTGAGAGTTTGTTAAGCTGTTTAAAGGCACACAGAAAGTGACACCGCCAACAGTTCTGTCCTGGCCTGCACTTGCCCTTCTCTACGTTTCTATCACAGATGCCACTCTGTGATTGGTTGCTTTGCGGCGACTGCAGAGCAGGAAGATGCAGACAGGGAGTATGCAGTAGCCAACAGCTCTGGGGTCAGCCCTTGTGCAGGAGAACAGGAAGAGGAAGAGCTGCAGGTACGGCAGCAGGAAGACGGATGCCCACATCCACACAGGAAGTGACGGCAGGTGAGTCCAGGTGAGGGAGGGAGGTGGGGAGGTTGGAACGCCTCTCTGCACACGCTCCAAACTGAATGCTGGAACCTCAAAGGCGTAGTATGTCACCAAGGCGCTGATGAGCAAGAAGAGAGCCACACCCAACCAACCCATCCTCTGTCGGAAGTTCATCATTCTCCATCCTGTAATCAATAACCAATAAATGTAAGATTCTCAGTCATCCAGGTGATAGTTATCCCAATAAATGCTGTGACAACTGAACTTAAAGGGTTTACCTTTAAAATATCATGCTTAATTCAGTAATCAATAACCATTTATAAGATAAAAGTGATCAGAATCAATAAACCTGTTAGTCTGCACCAGACTACATCGAAATTTCACCTAATTTAAGGCTTCAGTAATAGCCAATATAATTACATAACTCCATTCCATTATGGCCTGTTCTTATTATGGCGTTTTGCAGCTCTACATTTATAACTCCTGGCAAGAACAAAATAAATTATCTTACTTCACAGTTTATAAAATTAATCACATAACACAACAACAACACAGATTCCATTCATTTTTTAGTCACTTTAACTCCACTGATATCCTGTTAACTACTGTCTTAAATGTGAACGATAGAAGGTCTGACCTGACCTCAGATAAACATTACTTCTAGACTCTCTGCCACAGCCTCTACACACTTTTACTAGTTTGAACCCCACCTTTAACCCTATTTTAAACGTTCAAATTATTTAATCTTCCCTCAGTTCGCCGTAGCACAGTCCGAAACTCTGTACCAGACTCCACTCTTTTTTTAACCAGTTTTAACTCTGTCAGGTGACAGTCGAACACAGTTTCCTGACGACCTCCATCTTACTCGCTTTGTTTACATATTAGCTTCACGCCAGCATTTATTAGCCATTAGCCTGTTAGCTCATGTTTAATCAATTCTTACCTTCGCGCTAATTCTTTCAAATTAAAATGTCCCTGTTTTCTCGTTTTTAACCTGCTGCGGGGCCCGGTAGGTCCGGGAAGCCTCTTCTTTCGCTTCCTGCTTTGTCACCTGACTCCCCTTTGTGACGTCACTCTCAGGTACAGCGCCATCTAGTGTTAAAACTACAATGGATCCAGTGTGTTAGTTCTTCAAACCCACTTTGAAGTGGATTAGAAAAGCTGGTTCAATCAACTGGGATCACTTTAAGTTCTCAAGATTGTTGATTAAAACATGTATATCAATAAATGGTAAATGTTCTGCACTTACATAGCGCTTTTCTATCTAGACTGGTACTCAAAGCACTTTACACTGCTTCTCATTCACCCATTCACACACACACCGATGGCAGAGCTGCTATGCAGCTTGACCTGACACACCAGGGGCAATTTGGGGTTCAGTATCTTGCCCAAGGAGCAGCAGGTTTCCAGGTGGCTATGTCCAGATGTTGAAAGACAGACTGAGACTTTTATTTTAGATTTTCATTATTAGTGCTCTTCAATTCAATATTAAGTAATGATAAAATCCCAAGTGAAGCACATTGTTCAGCTGTGATTAACAAGTTACAGTTTCCTCTATTCTTTGCTTCAGTAGCTCTGAGTAAATCGTTGTTATTAACACAGAGCTTAGCAATACTGTAACTGAACATAGTGAATTATGTCAATAAAGTCTTTTGAATTTGAATTTGAGAAAGAGACAGACATTGTTGTCTAACTACTGCCTGTGACTGAGGAGTGTGTCATTATTATTGTTGCACCACACTGTGTTAGATAAACTCACATCTCTTATCATCATCACACTGATCTCATGTCTCTCTCATGTAAAAAAGTAGCGCTGTTGAACAGACTTCCTGGTCAAATCTGAGAGGTGATTTTGTTCCCACTGACTAAACCTGAGAACAAACCTGCTCATGAGGAGTCCTGAGTTTGTGGATGTGTTTCCAGAACAAGCTCAACATAAGCAGATTCTTAACATCATTATCAACTATTGTCCAACTACCTGAACCGATCTGTTGTGTTTTAAAGAAAAAGTTTACCTGTGTCTGTTGCTGTGGATGACTTTAGGTGCGACAAGTGAATGGCAGAGTCATTCAGATCAAAATATTACTAACAACAACATAATGGCACTAAGTATAATAATAATGTATTTTAGCTGCTGGATCCACCCACTCTGTGTGTTTATCCAATCACATTAAAGAAAATCAAAAAAACCATAGACTTATAAAGGGGAAACACACACAAACCATCATTCAACTGTGACACTGCTGGTTTTCCTGAAGTCTGGGCAGTTTGCTTTTTGGGATTTTACAGGTGCCAGTGGTTGTGGTCCCAATAGTTCTATTCAGGTGGTGTGGATCCCAGTGGTCCTGGCCTTGGTGTTGAGGATCAGTGATATGGAGCGTCGTCAGAGTCTGGAGGAGCAGCTCAGATGTCCTGTCTGTCTGGATGTCTTCAATGAGCCATTGATGTTACAGTGTGGACACTCCTACTGCAGGTGAGATAAACAGGACTCGCATGTCCTGAAAATTTCTTTCCTGTTCTGTCGTCACCTATCCCATCCTCACCTGTACAGGTGTTGTGTTCGCTCCATGTCGATGGATGTCCTCGGCCAGCTGCAGTGTCCTGTGTGCCGCTGTGCAGTGGACGGAGACAGTCCTCCTCCCAATGTCAGCCTGGCTCGAATCATTGAGGCTCTGCAGGTAAACTCACCTGAGAGCAGTTACATGTGATAGACCAGCAGTTTCACAATTCTATGAAACACCTTTCACCTCATATTTTTGAATGCTCATCCTGATAGGAAGTGAGTGTTTCAGGTGGAGCTCAACTGGAGACATGTCCTCAGCACCACAACCCACTGAGTCTTTACTGTGAAGACGAGCGGTTGGTGATCTGTGGCCTCTGTGGCAGCATCGGGGCTCACCGCGGACATAAGATCACACCTGTGGGTTCTGTATACAGCCGCATGAAGGTACGTGACATAACTTCACACATGGAAAGTTTGGTAAACTGATCTTGTGTTTATTGATGTATAAATATGATTCTGATAATCAAATTCTGTGGAGCTGGATTTGTCCCAGAGAACTGAAGTGTAGACTATCAGACAGTTAAACTTTAACCCAGAACCGTTTGCAGATAAGCAGCCGTCAGCAAACAAAGCTCTGCAGAGGTTAGATATGAATTTCTTTTCAGTACCAACAATAAGGTCATGTTGTTGTGTTCATGAAGAACTGCTTGTGCTGTGACCTTGAGCAGCAGCAGTTTGACTCTGGGTTACATGGGTCACATCTTCACACCAAATGAAGAAAACAGCTACAGGTGAACCAACATGCTTCACTGCAGCTGTTTATTTAGTCACCTTAATCACAGTAGATTTAGTTTACTCCATTTGAATTAGTAACAGTTTTTTTTTTTTGCATTTACAATGTATGTGTACAGTTTGTACAAATACATACTTCTAGGTACATGATAACCAGATGCAGAAGTATTTTCTAATTAAGAGGTTTCTGTTTTTATATGTGTGGTACATATATGGCACAAAGCAATCTTTGATTTGGGAGCAACTTACAATAAAGGTACTATTTAATTACAGGTAATTGTTTTATCATTTTATGATACAGGATGAACATAACTGAGAAACAAAACTGGATTTCTGCTATAATTTAGTTCTCCTCAATTTAATTTCACTTCACCAACAAAGCTGAATGGTGAACGATGTTGAGACTATGTCGTGCCATCATTCGACGAAATGTTCTGATTTTTTTGTATGAATTCAATATTTGGCTTGATGGCAACATCTGGTGGAAATTTTGCATCAATAGCCCACTTAGAAATCCCCTTACTGATAAAAATGCTGATGTGTCAAATACTTATTTCCCCCGCTGTATCTAATCTGTTTTTTCCAGCAGAACTCTCCATTTCAGTGATTGTGTTGTACCACTGTGCTACTTCCACATTTCACTGCATGCTCCTTCTGGTATTTCTTCACCCAGCTCCTGTTCCCATTTATTCTTGACATACATTGTAGAATGCCCTTTACAATTCAATAAACAATCATACATAGCTGAGACTATTTTAGTAACACCTTAATAAGATGCTGCAAATATTTCAATTATAGTCTTCTTTTATGTTCATGTCTCTCAGATAATAGTCACACATTTGTAGATATCTATACAAGTCCTGATTTGTAAGATCATGTTTATCTTTTAGATATTGAAAATCTACGAGCCGACCCTTCTTTATAATTGTACACATGGCTGTAATACCTTTTTCCACCCACCATTTGAAACTGGAGTCTAATTTTCCTGGTTTAAATTTTTCATCATATGCTATCCATTTTAGAGGAGATAATTCCCTACCCAATTTTAACAGCTTCACAACTGAGTGCCATTTTTCTAGAGTAAATATAACTAAAGGATTAGAATTTAGTGAGCTTTTAGCCTCATTCTCACCTATACTTGTTTGAATTGGAAAATTCAATTCAGAGGTCTCTATGTCTTTCCACCTAGCAATATATCCAGGATTACACCAATAGACTAGAGGGCGCAATTGGGCTGCATAAAAGTAATCTTTCAAATGTGGAAGAGCCATCCCTCTTTTAGTCTTAGGTAACTGTAAAGTAGCATATCAAATAATTAATCAGTTTTACCTGTGTCCTCCCTCAGGAGGACATTTCTTGTCTGATAACAGAGTTCCAGCAGCAGAAACTGAAACTGGAGGATCAGATCTGTAAACTGGCCTACAACAAATCTAGGATCACAGTGGGTTTATGTCTCTGTTCTTTCATTATCTGGCATAAAATCATTTAAAATAAGAGCTTTTGCTGGTTCAATTAAAATGAGTCTTATGATCTCACCTGCTGCTCTTTGTCCAATTAGAATGAGTCTGACGTGCTAAAGTGGGTGGTGAGGAAGGAGTTTGGTGAGCTACGACGCTACCTGGAAGAGGAGGAGGCCGGCTTTATGCAGCAGGTGGAGACGTCAGCTGCCACCCTCATCTCGTCCCTCCAGAACCAAACAGACCAGTTAAATCAGAACTTGAACAGACTGCAAGAGGCCCACAAGACCCTGCAGGACCTGAGCAACGAGGGACACCTGGAGTTCATCATAGTAGGGAGTCCCAGTCTCTGGACTTGGTCGTAGTTCTGTCAGTCTTTGTTGCGAGTTATTGAGTAGATGGAGCATAACCCTTTACCAGCCAAGTATCACACAGGCCGCCTGCACTTGTTATTTTGACTGTAAAAGAGTCAAAAATCACACTGAGTAAATGCTTTTGCACTTTTTTACAGAATAACCTTAGCTTTTAATATATGTGAGTTATTTTACAATTATGTGTTTTAAGACAATATCACAACAGTTAAAAATGGAAAAAAAAAAAGAAATCAAGACTTTTTCAGGTTTTTAATTAAGTAGAAACAGAAATTCAACATGAACAATTCAATTCAACTTTATTTATATAGCGCCAATTTACAACATAAGTCATCTCAGGGCACTTTACAACACAATATAAAACACCACCAACTCTAAATATTAACTATAATAAATATGTACAAAAAGATTTTGGAGCCTTGCTCTCTCGGTTTTCCATATATTGTTCTTCTTATATTACAAGTCAAGGCGTTCTTGGGCCTGTGTGATATAGTGACCTCTGACCCTGGGTAGGACTCCTCTCCAGACAGTGCAGAGGAGGATGATGCCTTTTTAGCAGAAACCATCCTACAAGATAGACATGTATAAGTGTTGAAAGAAAGTAGCTGAAGTTAAGGTAGGTAAATTGGGCTAATAATAAAAAACTGGCATACTTTGAAGACCAAAACTATAAGAAATATAAAATAGTAGTACAACTATGGAGATAGATTAACTGAGTAAGTAAAAAAACTAAATTTTATTGACAATTGAAAGTCCTTTTGATAGTCAAAACTAATAAGGTAATGTTACAAATAATTTAAACAAAAAAAAAAATTTCTAAGCAGCTTTTACAAAATGCATCACTTACTCTTGTTTACATGGATCTGCTCCATGTGTGCATCGCTTCGTAGCTGTGTTTGGCTCCGCTTCCTGTGCATTAGTCCTTTGCTGTGAATGGATGTTTGTTGCATGTGATTTCCTAACGTAAAGCTCATCTTCTCAGGTGTTTGGGACCGGATTTTCTCTCTAGCCCAAACAGCTAAGGACATGCTAAAATCTAGGCGGAGCTCATTTTCCTCTGCGTTCACACGGCAGTATCACGTGAACGCTTTGTGTTACCATAATGCCCCAAATATCCTCATAAAGCTAGTTTTCTCCCCTTTCCAAAACCATTTTGTCTAGCGGTGTCTAGAGTTACGGTATTGTGAAGCACTTAAGGTAAAATCTAGACAGAGCTGTTTTTTGTGTGTGCAGTCAAAACACAATACCTTGTCAATGCTTTGTGCTACCGTAAAATAAAAGCTTGTCTTTAATTGTTGTTCTACCACAATCTGTAACAGAGTTACATTAATTTAAAGACCGCTTGTAAAATGGTTGTAGGGGACTACAACTGTGACTGTGGATCTGTGTGTGAGGGTTGTGAGGTAGTTGGACCCAGAAAAGCAGTTAGGGAACTAAAGGATTTTTTATGATTTATTATAAAAAACACACAGACAATATACCAGGCAATGGTGTCAGGTCAGATAAAGAGACAGGTAGGCAAGGGTGCACAAAATGGTGGGGGTTACAAATGGCTCCCTTCAAAAAGAGTGACTGCCATGCGGTCTCCAAAATGGAGGCCGCAACAAACAAACACAAACAGACTCACGGAACAAATGGGGATTGTCCAGAACCAAGCTGGGGTCAGGGTCCAAGCAGGGGTCAAAGCCGTAAACAGAGTTCCAAGGAAATCAGAACCAACATAGGCAGAGTGGGAAACCAGGGGCAGACCTTGATTCAAAACACAGGGTAATCCGAAATGCAAAAGTCTTTCCAGGGGCGAGGCAAAGGGCAAGTCCAGGGCAGAAGTCAGGTTCAGGTAATCCAAAGGTAGTCCAGAAAGTAATACAGACAATCTGGCAGAGGTAAAGGTGACTGAGGGGCTGCTTAAATAGTGTAGGTGATGAGCACAGGTGAAACCAATCAAGGGCTGATTACAGGTGAAGCTAAGGAACCAAGGGTGGGGAAGGACAGGAAGTGGAGAGTTGAACCGGAGAGTTCAAAATAAGACAGGAAGTCCAGGTGAGATTGTGACACTGTGAAGAATCCAGCAGAAATATTTTATCAAACTACGATAGATTTGTTTCTCTGCCTGTTACTGTTACTGTCTGTCTGGTTACTGTCCTGAATAATAAAAATTGATAATGTCTCTAATCAAACATAGCTGAGTGATTATTCATCTGCTTTCTGTTTACAGAAATACGGATCGATTGCTCCAAGGTAACAAACATCCCAACATATTGATGAACTGATTAATAAAATATGAACTGATCTATATTCAACATCATTAGGTTCAGACAGAGTCGGGAACTGCAGCAGCAGGAGGAAAGAATCTTCAGCTCCGTCAACTTTAGACCAGGTTTTAACCACAACAACATCAAACTGACCGTATGGAAGAGACTGCACCGGAAAGTCTTGCCAGGTACAACTGAAACTATATCTTTCTTTGTTTATAACAAGTGTTCATATTTCTGCATTAAATCTTTGTGTTCTGTCCAGCACAAGAGCTGCTAAAGCTGGATCCTCAGACTGCTCACCCAATGTTGGAGCTTCTTCATGGGGACACAGTGGCAGTCTGTGGGAATCTGCTGCGGAAGCTGCCTGATAATCCAGAGAGATTTGTCTTCAGTTACTGTGTCCTGGCAAATCGAGGTTTCTCCTCTGGAAAACACTACTGGGAGGTAATCTCAGAGAGATTCCTGGCAAAAAAATTCAGACAGGCTCGCTGAAGTCCAAGTGATTCAAGCTAGGGAGAATTAATACCAAGGAAAGGGAAAAAAAATTAAAGGACAAAAAGCAAAGCATAGTAAAAAAAATCTAAACTAGTACAACAGGTAGAATGTAGTCCACAAAGTAACTTCAGTGGTGTTTGAAACTTTGTGAACCATTTGTCTTGGAGGTCCTACCTTATTTAGAGCAGAGAAATCTAGGTGTTCATTATCAAAGTCTGATCTTCAAAACACAGGCTGACAACACAGGTGTGTAACATAAGATAAAAGAAGACGCAATTTCAAGCCTATCTTGGGGGCAATGGGAACCAGGAGCTGGTAGACTGGGTAGGTGAAGCTGGACTCTCAGATCAGGGAGGAATGGTCAATCTCCATGGGGAGTATTCAGGACATCCTGGAGAATACAGATTCCTGGTTCCTGATCTGGGTTACATGGTAGAGGTGAATATAGATTACAGAAACAATGCACAAAATTCAGAAATGAAGTCCATGTATCAACAATATGACTCCAATGTAACGGCTGAGGTTTGGTGGACTCAAAGAGGGCTGGAGACACTGATTGAAAGGTAATAAGGTAAATAATTGGCGCTATATAAATAAAGTTGAATTAAGGGATTTACTGAAGAGACATGAATTATTGCAGGTGAGTGAGAAACCAGGGATCCGGAGGAAGAGAAGCAGCAAACAACAGGTAAGGGCCGAGATTCACAGGTGAGTCTGAAACATAGAAAGACATTCGGTGGAGTGCAGGATGACAGGTGGGTTGGTTATTGATATTATTCGCTGGGGAGAGGAGATGGTCAGGCAAGAGAAGAGGAGTTAGGGAGACAACAGAGGAAGTGGTGAGGCAACCTAGAGAGCGGGAGGTGGCCTGATGGTTAATGGAGTCCGCTGTCGAAGATGATAGATGTATGGTGTCTGTACTGATGAGAAAAGATTCACAAGAGGAGGAGCAGGTGAGTAATGGAGTAACTCAACTATCATTTTCAAAAAGCTGTTGGTAAGTCTGGTGGTGTGAGACCTGATTGTCCTATAGCGCCTTCCAGAGGGCAGCAGGTCAAACAGATGTTGGGCAGGATGTGAGGAGTCACCTGTGATGGCCTTAGTTCTTCGAGGCAGTGGGATCTGGATATGTCCTGCAGGGAGGGCAGATGTCAGCCAATAAGTTTTTGGGCGGTTTTTATGATCCTCTGCACAGCCTTCCTGTCCTCGGCCTTGGAGCCTATGTACCACACACCTAGGCAGTATGTGAGTACACTTTCCACAGAGGAGTGGTAGAAGGTAAGCAGCAACTTCTTGTCCAGATTATTTTTCCTGAGAACCTGTGTTTCCAAAGTCCATAATCAGTTCTTTTGTTTTAAGTACATTCAGTGTTAAATTGTTCTGTGAGCACCAGAGAGACAGTTTCTCTACCTCAGCCCTGTATGACTCATAAAGTCTCATACGTCTTATCACCATCTGAGATGAGCCCAACCACTGTGGTATCATCTGCATATTTGATCATTTTGTTTGTTGGGTGGGTTGGAGTGCAGTCAAAGGTATACAGGGCGTATAGTAGAGGGCTCAGCACACAGCCCTGAGGGTAACCAGTGCTGAGTGTGAGTGTGGAGGAGAGGTGGGGGCCGAGTCTGACAGATTGTGGGCGTTGTGTGAGGAATTGTTTAATCCTGAGCTAACATTAGCATCCGGTGGAAGATAAACAGCTGTAACAATGACCACTGTTAGATCACGAGGCAGATAGAATAGTCTGCACAGGACAGTCAAGGCCTCTAGATCCGATGAACAGTGGCTGTCTATTATTCTGCTGTTGGTGCACCAGTTCTCAAGCACATAAACACAGAGTCCCCCTCCTCTGCTCTAGCCACAGGCTTTGTTGGGGTCATGGCAGTGAAGGTATATGCATGTACAGCCAGGATTCTGTTACAATCAACAGACAGCACTCGCGGATGAGGCAGTTGTAGGCGATCTGTAATTGTAGCTCATCCATTTTGTTTGCGAGGGATCTGGCGTTTGTGAGGTACAAGGATGGTAGTGGGGGATTGTGCGGTTGTTTCTGTAGCTGAGCTAACAGTCCCGCTCTGCATCCCCGCTTTTGTTTCCTCTCTCTGTGCCGCCTCCATAAAAATATTATTTGAGGGATTGTGCAGTACGTGACCAAAGAAGAGGATGGACACAAAGTCATAAGTTTTTTCCTCTAGGTCACAGGGAAGTGTAGTGGAGACAAGATTAATTCCAGGACAAGTCAGGCTTACTACAGAGAAAACTTTAAAAACTTCAGTAACACAAGGACACACAGGAAGTCACTAGTTGCAAATATCTCATAGAAAACTGCAACTAGACCAGAATCAGACAGGTTCAGGTCAGGCAGAAACATAAACACAAATTCAATTCAACTTTATTTATATAGCGCCAATTCACAACAGAAGTCATCTCAAGGCACTTTAGAGTGTAAGGTTTAAGACCTTACACGTTAAAAAAAATATACGGAATAAAGTAGAAAACAGTCCCACTAGAGCAAGCACTGGGCGACAGTGGAGAGGAAAAACTCCCTTTAATGGAAGAAACCTCCAGCAGAA
>JAUYWH010000016.1:19205817-19216949 GCA_034779795.1 Ctenopoma multispine | reverse complement strand
TAATCGACCCCAACATGACCCTATAGTGAGGAAGGAGAGAAGCAAAGCGGCTGGTGTCACTGCACAGGAGTCGAATGAATATATGATGAGTGATGTCATCATAACTGTTAGGGAAGCACGATGTACTGACAGATGTTAAGCCTAAGGAATCTCCTCACAATTTGTGAGTAGTGTTGGAGTTTTTACAGTTTGTGAGTGATGTAGTGGTTAGTTTGGGTGCTTGTTTAAATGGACGAGGACCCCCTTCTATAGAGGCAGAAGTGTTTCCAAACCTCTACCGTCCTGCTTTGTGGTTTTTGTGCACTCCAGCATCATCTGTACTCTGCAAATGGGTATCTTCCAAGTCCAGAAAAACATTTTCAAAAAGAGGATTTGCTTAAACCCCAACAACAAATGCTGATATAAAAATTGTCCCCCTACCACAACCACTACCACCCCCTATATCAGATACACAAGCCCTTTTTTTTCCTGCCACACTTTGAAAACATAATTGTCCCCATTCATTCCATGTCATAAAGGAGGAGGTTCACTTATTTATATTTGTACAACTGCCACCTGCCATCTCTTAGGCACACTATTTACAGACAAGCACGTTAATAAGTGGAAAAAAACCCCACATGGAATGAATTGAATTGAATGGGTTATTACAGAGCCCCCTAGGGATCATGTGGTAGAAAAAAGATTTAGGGGAAATTAGTGGTAGAAAAAAATTAGAATAGGTGGTAGAAAAAAAATCAGAATAAGTGGTAGAGAAAAAATTCAGACAAGGTGGTAGAAAAAATTGCGTTATAAACTTGCGCAGCCTCGCAGAGCGGCATGTTGACATGCAGTCTTAGAGTCTTTAAACAGAGGGGAGGGTTGTGAGCACGTGAACCCTTTTGCAAACCAGTTGGCTGAGAGGCTTCAAGGCTTCATGAAGCTTCATCTTGCCATCACAACAAACAGTCAACTTCCCAACAGGCTGGCAAAGTAGGAGTCACAGAAAGTCTGATCAATGCACCAGAAAGTTGCAATAAGGCAACAAGGACTGAATCATGACAGATTCACCTGCCATTGCTGATAACCTGCTTCCTGATAATCTGCCCATGTTCTTCTGCCAACACACTCATTTTTTCTGACTGCTCACGCACTGCATGTACTAAACTGTACTGTACTATACTGTGTACTATGGGTTGTGCATTGTGGTGTGCACTGTATGTGCTGTGTTTTTACTTTACTGTGTGTACTACATACTGTGTGTACTGTACTCTGTGATGCTAAACAGGTTTCCACCTGCTGGACATCAAACACCATATTAACCCTTGGTCCTCATCATCTCTTCTTTCTTCCTGTTTGAAGTGTTCTCTGTGTTTGAAGTATAATCAGCTTCATTGTCTAGCTCAACCATCAGTCTGCAGCCACACACCCTCTGCCACCCCCTCCTTTCCGTTCCCTCCCCCATCTCTTTCCTGCAGTTCTTCAGATTCAGCCTCAGTCTGATCAGGAGCTCAGACCAAACACATCAACAGCGGCCAACCACAGTCAGACAAGTGTTACTGAGCCAGCGGGTGTTGGTTACTGTGACCATGGCAAGTGGTGTGCTGAGGATGATGGGAAATGTTTCAGTGTCGACTTTAACTTGTACAACAAAAATCTTGATGGAGACAAGGAAGATGATTTACAGCAAACCCCCCAGGAACAAGATTGGAGCTGTGGTAAGTCTGAAATAAGTAACTCACAACTAACAAATAACAAAAAAATCTGTGTCAGTATGTTCACACACAGAGGAGAACCTGTTCTGTATGCTACAGTATTATCCACATCCAGGATCTGATGTAAACTAATGATCCAGATCTCCATGTTACTGTGTCAGTAATAGATCATGTTTAGATTTATTAGAAATTTGTTTTTTTTCTGAACATGGTTTAAACAGCTGCAAACAAACAGTTTACCTAAACCTTTATTATGTTTCATATTGATGTGGACCATGTTACACAGACTGTAAGCTAATGAAACACCACCCTGAGTTCTTCTACAGTCTCTGATCCATGTGTGGTCCTGGTCCTAAGTCTCTGGGCTAATTATTTTTGTTTTCTTTGTTTTTGCGTCTGAAGCAAAGCTTCTTTGTCATGTCAGTGTTTGCAGTCGCCATGTTGACTCCTGCTGCTTGGATCCTTCATCACTTGCCAGAATACCGCCAGAGGTCCAGACACGGCCCCCAGACCTAAGCTTCATCATCCTCATCTTCATGGCAGACACTGAGGGCCTGGACTTGTCATACTGCTCATTTGTTTACTCATCAATAAATTTTAATCAGAAATTTGAATAAATTTCTGTACAGGTTTTCCAAAGTAAGAGTCTGACTTGTGTGCAGTTGAAATAAAGTTTAAACAAACAGGAAGTGTTTGTTTTGGTGGATTTACTGTTAATCACTTCCTGTCTGAGAACATTAGCTCCCACAGAGACAAACTCATTAAAGTCTTCATCATACTCTCCACACTCTCTCACTCTGTCCACCCCAACCCCCATATTATTTCAGGGTTTATTAATTCATTTAGACACAGGAACACAAACATTATTGACACTGTTAGTTTAAACAGGAGAAGAAGACGTTTCTCTGAAATAAAACCAACAAACATCCTTAGCAGATCATCAGACAGTAAATAAAAAGGATGGAGTGTGGGGGTTGTTTTTTTTTTTTTTTTATGATAATTTTATCATTATAGTTTTATTTAAAAAACAAAAGTATAAACAGCTTCATGGCACACTCTATATTAAAGACATGTACAGATTTACTGAATAGTTAAAATAATATTCAAACTACAAACACTATGACAGGTGCAGGGACCACCACACAGTTTTAATCACACCCTTGATCTTGTTCTGACTTATGTACAGGTTGATTCTAGGGTTACGCTAGTGGCCTGCTGGAGGTCACTTTGTAGGGCTCTGGCAGTACTCATCCTGTTCCTCCTTGCACAAAAGAGCAGATACAGGTCCTGCTGATGGGTTAAGAATTTTGGACAGCCCTGTCTAACTCTCCTAGAGTAACTGCCTGTCTCCCGGAATCTCCTCCATGCTCTTGAGGCCGTTCTGGGAGACACCTGGGCTGCATGTCTGTCCGACGATGGGGCCAAGCAAACCACCTTAGTTATAGGGGACTCTGTCACTCGCAATATTAGCTTAGCATCACCAGCCATTGTTTACTGTTTACCTGGGGCCAGAGCAGCCGGCGTTGAAGATAACTTAAGGGTACTGGTCTCACGTAGGGTTAAACAGGGGACTCAGGCACACTCCACCACTAGCTATGAGAACATGGTATGTAATGTCGATACCAATGATAATGAGAAAACAGTCTGAAGTAACAAAAGCTAGCTTAACCAGGACCTTTGAGGCTGCTAGCAAGATGAGTCGGCATCAATTAATTGTCTCTGGTCCCTTACCCATATTGGGTAATGATGAGATGTATAGCAGACTTAAAGCAGGTTTGACATTAGGCAATTAGTATTCGGTAGGTCACAGGTGATTAGAGAACCTGCTAGGTTTACTGATAGTGTGGTGTTGGAGTCTGCTAGCTTAGCTAATATGTCCAGTCAGGAAAATCCACACAGGATTGACTGTAAGAGTAGCCAGACCTATAACACTGAGACTGTCTGCCGCATAGAGACTGTGTCTGCTCCCCGACCACCTAAATTATACAAATCTAAAATCATAGGGAATCTAAGTGAATCATAGGAACTTCATAAAAATAAAAACTGCTCCTCTTACAGAACAAAATAAAAACAAAACAGTCAAATGTGGATTATTAAATATCAGATCTCTCTTGTCTAAATCCATGTTAGTAAATGATTTGATAAGTGACCATCACATAGATTTATTTAGTCTCACTGAAACCTGGCTGCAGCGGGATGAATATGTCAGTTTGAATGAGTCGACATATTTATAGAATGTGTAAGGTCTTAAACCTTACACTGTAAAGTGCCTCGAGATGACTTTTGTTGTGAATTGGCGTTATATAAATAAAGTTGAATAGAATTGAAAAAAATTGAACTGCAAACCTTCTGGCAATGGCCTGTATTGATGTGCCATCCTGGTTGAGTTGGACTGCCTGTGCAATTAATTAATGTGCGTTAACGCAGATTTATTATTATTATTATTATGTTGATGAAAGTCCATTGCTCACTGGGTCTCCGTGTGTGTGTATGTTCGCTATGCGCATAAGAGCGGCGCTCCAATGTGCGCTCTGTGTGTGCGTTTGTGTGTTCACATCAGAGTGCAGCGACAGAGACAGAGATTAGAGGAGAAAAATAAAAATGACCAAGTAGAGACAAAAATGACATAAGATAAATAACATGAGACATCTCACAAACCCCCTTTACGGCGGTTAAAATTATTTGTTCCTTACGGTTCTTTATCGTCCTTCACAATTATAATTTTAAAATATGATTAGTGAGTTTTGGATGCTATAGCCTATGTATGAGGAAACCTCGTTTGAGGGGCCCCCTTGGAATGTTTTGCCTGGGGACCCGAGAGACCCTTGCAGCGCCACTGACTGTGAAACTGCCTGGGTAGAGTTGAATTTAATTACTAAACATCATGGTGAAATCAGAATTTGTCTATTATGTAAGGTAGACAGGAAGAACTCCCAGAAGAAACCTCCAGCAGAACCAGGCTCAGGATGGGCGGTCATCTGCCTCGACTGGTTGAGGTGATTGAGAAAAGAGTGAAGAGAAAAGAACAACAGCCAACACAGATCGCAAACAACACTACTATGTAGATTTGTTTTAAGTGAGGAATCTAGAATTGACCCTAAAAATTTGATTCTGTTCATCTGGACTAAGTTTTTAAGTGGGAGAAATATTTCAAGACTTATTGAAGTTTCTTCCTCAGTCTCAACTGACTGCAGGTTTCCCCAACCTTATAAACAGTATCTTTGCATCACAGATCACACAATCACAGAAACTAGTACCATTAACTAACAATAGGCCAGCTGATCAGTGATATGCAAATTGTCCACTGATTAATTCCCTCTCACTCACACATACACACACTGACATATACACACACAAAAAATCTAGCGCTTAACAACGCCTTAGCATGTTTTTTCTTCTTGACAAGTTATATCTTTACAGGGCTCTTAGTTGGAAGTAACTCATAATTACAGAACCCGAATTGTAATTGCTTGTGTCTACTTGTAAGTTGCTTTGGATAAAAGCGTCTGCCAAATGAACTAAAGTAAAGTAAAGTAAAGTAATGGACGTGGTGAACCATTCATAGAGGGTTGAGGAATGGCCGCAATCACAGTATTGTACGATGGTGACAGATGTACTCTTAGGCTGCCTCTAAAGGAGTGACCTCTATCCTGTAGATGTAAATACTGTAGACTGCAGAGTCCTGGCCTGATGAGGTAGCTCCTCTGTGTTGTGACATCTGCTTAGCCAGTGGCTGCTTGGTTTCTCCGATGTATAATTCATGGCACTCCTCCTGGCACTTAACTGCGTAAACTATGTTACTCTGTTTGTGCCGGGGGACCTGTTCCTTGGGGTGGACCAATTTTTGGCGTAGCGTTTTGGGGTTTGAAAGCCACTGAGACCTGGTGTTTTGAGAAAATATGCCTCAGCTATAATGATACTCCTGACACATACGGGATCACCAAGGGTTTTCCCTTAGGCAGCAGATGTCCTTCCTCTCTCCTGCCTCGCTTAGAGCGTTCTTTAGGTGTCTTCCCTGCTTTGACAAAGGTCTAGCTGGGATAACCACATTTGCTCAGGGCCTTTTTGATGTTGTGTTCTTCTGCTTCCCTGGCCTCTGAGTCTGTAGGGATGGTGTTTGCTCTGTGTTGTACAGTCCTGATGACACCTAGTTTGTGCTCACACCCGTGATTTGCCTGTAGTACTGGCCTTTGTATATGAAATATGTGGATTGAAGACACAGTTCCAAAAGCAGGCACACTTGGAAACCTGCAGTCAGTTGAGACTGAGGAAGATACTTGGATAAGTCCTCGAAAAATATTTCTCCCACTTAAAAACTTTGTCCAAATGAACAGAATCAAATTTCTAGGATTTCCTTACCTGGATTATTGAGCATGCATCGAGACATCTAAAATTGAATTTATTAGTTTTGGTCACCTTGGTTTCCTAGAAACCCTAGCGGCCTGGAAGCTCAATGGGATAAGCATCAGACTAAGGGCGCTTTCACACCAACAGCAGTTGGTGCACACCAAACGGCCCATTCGGACTAAAAGCCCTTAGTTCGGTTCGTTTTCGTTGGTGTGAATGCATCAATCGCATACTGGTGCGCACTAAATCAAGTGAACCGAGACCTCCAAAAAGAGGTGGTCTCGGTTCACTTGACTCCGCACCAAATGGCGGTCCGCCTGGTGAGAACGCGTACCGAACCAAAACACGACCAAACGCTATGAATCGCATTATCTGACGGCCATAAATCATTTGTAGACTTTAATTTATTTTATTAGAACACCTAAAACATGCTGCAGGATGAATTGCGGACAAACGTGATGCGTCAAGAAGGTGCAGTGTGTCACACACGTCTGGTCAGATGAATGTACAAGTGATTTAACGTGATAAACAATCACCGGGAGGACGACCGACCCGCTTTAATATTCGTCATGTCATCTACTTCCTGTATTTACTTTTGTTGTTCCCACGGCAGAGACGTCTGACCAACAAGCAGAGAGAAAGTTCTCGCGTGTTTAAAGTGACGCATTTCGGTTTCGCTTGAATTTTTCCCTGTGTGAATGGAGACAGAAGCAGGACGAAAATGATACAATGTTACAAACCAACTGATTTGAACCAAATAATCGAACTAGTGGTGTGAAAGCGCCCTAAGATGCAGACTGGGTGGCAGGAGCGAATCTCAGCTAGACGCCCAACCCATCCCCCATACCAGGTGTGTCCTTGAGTAAGATACTCAGCGCTAGCTCCCCAGGCGCTGTCTGTGGCTGCGTAAATGCAGAAGGTACATTTCACTGTGTGTTGTACACTGTATAACTATGTATGTGACAAATAAAAATTCTTCTTCTTCTTCTACAAGAGTTGCCAGTATAGTGGAACCAGATTTGGCATCAATGTGTCCTGGTTAGTTTTAGTGAAAGTTAGTGGTCAGGGTTAGTTGGGTTGACCAAATATCTTCTGACAGTCCCTAGGAGACCCCACGACAGCTTTATGAAGCATGTTTGATATTGCTATTTTACAGTCAGATAGATTTGGCCGAGGGTTTCAGGGTTTATTCAAAGACGGTTGATTCATCCACCCAGTGTGAGGTTCAAACCCACAAGTCTGACACTATGTATCACACTCTATCTAGTGAGTTAGCCAGGCAATAGGTTAAGTCACCAGACCGGGAGGCAGAAAAGCAAAAGCGCATAGGCCCTGAGATCTTAGCAGAGTTCCAAGGGGTGGGCAGAATGGTGTACCAAGGACCCAAAGCTCTGGAGGGAGTACCAGGGGCACTGTGAAATCATTTCAAGACACTTTACAAATAAGGTGAAAAGTATATAGTTGTACAGAAAGAAACCTAACAATCCAGAGTCTCCAGAGATGTTAAAGAGGGTGTCAGGGTATCTGGTTTGTAGTCCGGCAGTGACATCTGTATGACATCACATGCAGCAGCATGAGCAGATGGAGATGTAAACTGCAATCAATATAGTGTGAGAAATAGAGTGTCTGGGCAAAAAATATGGACATAATCCCACAGCCAACAGTTCAAACATTTCTCACATGCTCTTGAATAAGTTCAAATCAGTTTCAGACTCTGTGTGGACCAGACTGAATCCACAGACCCCAGACCCCCAGACTGAAAGACAGTCACCAACACAGGGCCATTAATTATATTTATTGTTTAAATGAAAAGTGTTTTTGAATCATCAGAAAATACATTTAATCTCTGACCTCCATGATCCAGATTATCATTTATCTGATTCAGCCTCTCAGGGACCAGACAGTCTGTGGAGAAAACATTGTTTATCTTCATCATCGTCATCCTTATATGTCTGCTCTCAAAAACTTCATGGGGAATCTGATCCCTGAATTTAACAATTCACACTAACATTTTAATATGGATTATTCAGGTTGGATTAATTTCAAAGTAAATTAAACTAATTTATTAATAAACTAATCATTAATATGACAGGTGTGTAGGGGGGATGCTGGAAACACCTGATAAGAGACTAACTGCCAACATGCTGCATGTGAACCTTTAATTATGTCTGCAGGAACCTCATCCTCCAGTATACTGGTTCAAATGCTTAGTTTGGATAAAGTAATCTGGAGTTCAGCAGTCTCAGTTCAGCGGTGCCTCCTGATGTTGCAGGAAGAGAATCAGACCTCCAGGCAGCGGCAACCTCTTCACACAACGGCGTTCTACCAGCTTCAGAATCTGCAGCCTGCAGAGCTGCAGGAGGGGTCGTGGGGGGGCTGAAATACAAACCAGGAACATGACTGCAGACAAACTAACTCTTCCTCACTGACTCTCTGAATTACACCTGCTGTAGCTCCCCCCACCACCCCCATTCTCCTCATAATGTGATTTTTATTTGATTTATCAGGAGTTTCTTAAAAGGGAGGGGGGGGGCACTCTGTCAGCGGCAGAAAGCATTTAATAGGTTCATATCATAGTCTCACTATTAATAGTTTTTGATCAGTTATTGACTCACCTGCCTTCTCCTTGATGACACTCCAGCCAGAGTAGCTGTCCAGGTGTTCCATCAGCCTGGAGCACAGAGTCACATGACCAACGTAGTCCAGTAGGATATCAATGATTGGGCCGGCCCACCGACTGATACTCGGGGCTGATATCATCTCACAGAACTGCCAATCAATCAACAATCAGTCACAGAACTGTTAATCCATCAAATTGACTCTTTATTTAAACAGACTAACTGAGGTCACCTGAACACCTCTCCTAGACTGTGACTCTGGAAGCACACTGTCACTGTAGCGCAGCTCTTCTCTGTGTGATCGGGTAGTTTTAATTGGTGGATGAGGAGCGCTGCCATATATACAGTGGAAGCAGGAAAGGGTGTGGCCTCCGTGATCCAGCAGGTACTTGAACATGGGTAAGTACTTCATAGAGAACATATAGACGGCGGGGAAGGTGGTGGGGTGATTGGGGATACAAGCGTTGATGTTGGCTCCATGCTCCACTAGCAGGGTGACTGTCTGGATGCAGCCCAGCCTTGCTGCAACCATCAATGGCTTGAACATATCCACGTTTGGATTAGCACCAGCTGCCAACAGCATGTCTGTGGCTTCGATGTTGTTGTTGATGACTGCAAAGTAGAGTGCGGTGCTGCGGCGGTCCTCATACAGCTTCGACCACTCTTCAGACAGCTGGGCGTTGACGTCAAAGCCAGCGTCAATCAGATACTCTAACACATCATCTCGGTTACGCTCAGCTGCCAGGTGAAGTGGACTGATTCCAGTCCGGCGGACTCTGGCTTTACTTGTGGCTGGGATCAACATGGACACGATGCTGGAAACAGGAGACATCACAGGAATTAGCCCAGGCTGAAGCAGATCACATGACACCTGACAGGAAACCAGCAAGAACGTTTTCAGAACAAAACGTTGACGTTAGAGACTAATATAAGGTGGTTCATGTTTATTGTTTCAGTATTTATTTAAAAAAATAAAATGTACACTCTTTGCACACTGAGTTAAATGTTTCTAAATAACATTTAAATGTTAAATGCTTCTAAATAACATTTAACTCAGAAAAGGGTTGGTTAAAGTATTAGATCCTGATTACTGGTTCAAAAGATCTAACTCTAACTGTGGCTTCAGTTACATTATCACATCAGCCACATTTCACCTAAAACTGTAGTGATTAGTTGTTATTTTAATTTTCTGTCTGGCTACCTCAGAACCTAAGTGCTCAAGAGCCATGCTGGCTTAGAACCTTCATCAGACCATGTTTACAAGGTTAGTTCCACTAATCCTATAAATATAATTTCCTATAAGTTCAGCTGTAAATAAAATTAGGTAATATGCAATAATAGATGTGCCTACGTGTCATGTCCTTTCTGGGCAGCAACATGAAGGGGTAACAATCCTTTCTTTCCAGGTTTGTTGGCATCGGCATTTTGGGAGAGGAGAAGATCTACAATTTTCTCATGTCCATTTTTAGTTGCTTCATACAGGGCAGTGGCTCCATCAGCAGCCTGAGTGTTAATGTCTGCGCCTACAGGGAACAAGTAAGATTCAGGGCTCAGGGTTCAGGAGTGAATGAGAGAGTTTAGTCCTTATCTGTGAGAACATCACAAAACATTCTTTGTGCAAGCACCCAAGCATCAGCCTGTTGCAGTTTCTGTCACTCTTATGATGTCTTTAATTTCTTTTTCAGTCTTATTAGGTTAAATCAGAAACTCAAAATTAAGTTCAAATCATGTTGTTTCACAGGCTATTTTGTGGATATAATGGAGACTATTTATCTCCATTTTCATTCTTGGAATGAAACTTTCTTTCCTCCATAAGAGCGATGAGCAGCAGCTACATCAACATGGACCTTGGTTTACACCCAGGACCTTTTTTGGGATAACCATGAACTGGATGACTGAGAAACTTTACAGACATTTAGTGGACCTTCATGGTATCACAGTATGAGGTACCTCTGCAGAAGATTTACGCTCCAGCCGTGCTGCTGCTTGAATAGTGGTGAACAGTTATAGAATTACTACCATTATCATAACAGTTTACCATATTTGAGGAGGAATCGCAGTGTGGCAAGATGCCCACTCTGAGCTGCAGTAAACAGTGGTGAGATGCCAAACATATTGGTGAGGTTGTGTTTGGCTCCAGCCTTGAACAGCATCTCACAGATTTCCACGTTGTTCTGAGCCACAGCTTCCTGAAGTGGCGTACAACCATGGATACAGTGAGTGTTCACTGCCACTCCATGGTTTAGCAACACTGCCACCATTGCAGCATTGTTCCTCTCACAGGCTACAGAGAAAGAAAAACAAGTTTAGGTATAGGCCATCAACATAACAGAAACAAAAGTTTATTAAACAGATGGTACAGTCCTCAAATCAAGAGACGTCAGTCAGAAGCCAATTTCACATATTCAATTCAATTCAATTCAATTCAACTTTATTTATATAGCGCCAATTCACAACACAGGTCATCTCAGGGCAC
>JAUYWH010000016.1:19150614-19172052 GCA_034779795.1 Ctenopoma multispine | reverse complement strand
CTTTGTCAACTTGAATTAACTTGCCGCGACAAACATGCTCCCCCACGCGATTTCTCGGAAATTGCTAAGTCTAGTTATATTTACGTTTATCCTTAGACAGGAGTTCTAAATATTTCTTGATGTGACCCACTCTGGCCCCGGGAATACACTTCACTATGCTTGCTTGAGTCTCTAACTTGACTATGGAGCTGCCAATGATTCAGAGTAGGTTTCTCAGTAGGTGTATCTCTGAGTGGAGAAAACTTGACATGTTTGGACATGTGAATCGGTTGGTGGTCAACTTTGGGTGACTTCTGGCTCTGCTCCCTTCAGATCGTTACCCAGCTGGCCTGGTTTCCCAGCTGCTCGAGAACAGTGTTGCCAAATAGCTGAAAATGATCAGATTTTGAGGAAAATGATTGTACACACGCAATTTGCATTCTGAAATGGCTCAGACAATCTGCTTCAGTAACACAGGATCATAGACTGTGCATATTATAGTATATAATGCATTTTTTACCTACAGAACAGCTGTACGGCTAAACAGAACACAAAACACAATGGCTGTTGTAACCCTCTACCTGTGGAGTATAGGATGTATCCACCCGCTTACTCGTTTTATACGTCGTGCGTCATCAAAGTTACATCGTGCAATGATTGGCTGTTTAGACATGTGAGTGTGCTAACAACACATGAAACTGTCAAATTATCGTACATAATGGAAATTTGGAATTATTGATCCTACAAAGGGTAAAATTATCATACAGATACGATAATCGTACGTCTGGCATCAGTGCTTGAGAACAACTGCTGGGGGGCGGCTAACAGGCTAAGCTAGGTGGCTCCACACTGGGTGCTGGGACCTGACTAGCTGGATTATTTTCCATTGACACTGATTACAGATATTGTTATCAGTAAAGAAGGCAGAAGAAAAACTAAACATATGACACGCTGAGCTGGACAGAGCAGGAGAAGAAGAGGGAGACAGGGAAGCCAACAGCTAACAGATAGACTAGGTACTAACTAGTGGCCACTTTCAAAGTTAGCAGAAGTTATATAAACAAGTTCTTGAGCAAAACAAGTGTATAATTTAACTCTTGCAACAATCAGAGACCGCAAAAGTCAGATCACAGATAATAGGTGTGTTTAGAAGTTAATTTCAGTGGCAAACATTTCATTTTTCACTTCCTGTCGCTGATGGGAAGTGGAAAACTCTGCTGTATGTCTTTTGGTGGGTTAAACAGTGACAGAACCCACTTTTGTCAGACATGTCTCTGACATCCCTTTTTCATGGTCAATCCCGCTACAGAAAACCTTGGCAATTACACACTTTGAGCTCTAGCCTCAGAGAGCTAATGCTGTCTATCTAATACTAGCACATACATGCACAACAAACACTTTAACAAAGCGCACTGAGCTGCTGCGTCTGTGCACGCCGCCATCTTAAGGTTACTTCATGAAAAGAGACATTCACACAAGACATTATTAGATTCTGTCTGACCTGAATCAGTTCTGTGAGGAAGAGTGGTCCAACGTTCCTCCTGGATGTTGTACATGTCTAATCCACAAATACCGGAAGAACTTGTGGAGGTTATTGCTGCCAAAGGTTCAACCACTGTTTCACTTACCTCTTCCACCATCACTTTGTATATTCAGTATAGTCTGTATAGTGTGTTTAAGAAAGAGCAGGACTGTTTGTGTTTTAACAGCTAAGAAATATTGTGTTTGTTGAAATTTGTGACTTTGGTGAAGATCAGATCGTGTTCCATGACCAGTTTATGCAGACTACCAGGAAACTGAAAATATCTCGATGCATGCTCAATAATCCAGATAAGAAAATCCTATAAATTTGATTCTGTTCAGCTGGACAAAGTTGTTCTAGTGTGAGAAATATTTCGAAACTCATCCAAGTCTCTTCCTCAGTCTCAACTGACTGCAGGTTTCCCTAACCTTATAAACAGTACCTTTGCATAATCGCCGACAAACACTGGTTTCAGAGAGGAGTCAAGGAGGCCATTTACATGAAAAAGGAACGACCATCTCTGAACCGAGGAGGCGGCCTAAGGGTACAACTGTCGCCATCTTACAATGCTGTGATTGATCCTACAGTCAGTTGAGACTGAAGAAGAGACTTGGACAAGTTTCGTTTTGTCTTCTTTCAACTGCTCTCAATTAAAAAGGAAAGGAAAAAAAGCACAACCAGAAAAGATCCACACCAACACAAATACAAACACTTAGAAACAATAAGAATATCTAAAGATAGATAAAATAGACCAATAACAATACAAGCTGAAATGTAGTGTATTCAGAAGTTGGTCTAACATGCACTGAAGCTTTGATTGTTGTTGAGGTGTTGGACGCTATGATGAATCACCTTGAAGAAACTCTGGAGTCGGTTCTGTTCAGAGTAGAGAACACCACACTGGACAGCAAGGTGAGAAGACAATTGTCTGTTCTGCTGTATAGTAGTTCTCATGTGGTTCCAGTGAATCCTCCCCAGCAGGCCATGGGCCACACAACCCTTATGCTCATGTGCTCGGGAGAGAAAGAACTCGTCTTTGTGGTTCTGTGTTTTGCCCATATTGTGCTGTCATTGTGTGGTTCCCCCATGATGACTTGTAATTCTCCCATGTTCTGCTGTGGTTCACTCATGTTCTGCCATGGTTACCCTCTGTTCTACAGTAGTCCCTCCATGTTCTGCTCTAGTTCGCCTGTGGTCCCCTTGTTCTCCTGTGGTTCCTATTGTTCTGCTGGAGTTCTCCTTTGGTGCCCATGTTCTGCTGTGGTTCACTGTAGTTCCTCCACATTTTTCCGTGGTTCTCTGTTTCTCACCAGTTCCCAGAACTGCTGTCGGCGTTGTTGTTGGCGGAACAGAAAGTTGGATGTTCTCTGCGTTGGCGGCTCCATGAGAAGCTGTTGCAGCGGTACAGCTGCCTGGCCCGACTGCTTTCTGGAGATCTGCTGCACCAGAACTTCTCCCCACGCATCTTCACCATCCTCACCACTAATGTCAGCACCTCACCACACAATGCTAACAAGGTAAAGCAGGTGAACACGCAAGTAACCTCTCCTCTGATTCTTGTGGTTCCAGAAAGTGTTGCCAGTTCAGAAGGAGGCAGCTCGGACGTTCTGCACATTTCTCCGTTACAACCGGAAACAGGAACAGCGTCAGGAGATGATGGAGCGACTACTTCAAGGTCAGAACCCTGTTGTTCTTCATGTCTGAGGTACTATGCGTATGTCACATACGAAAAGTTGGCCCCAGGCACCTGACATGTGTTTCTGGTCCTCAGGTCTGGCTCAAGGTCGGAGCTACTGGAACCGTCTCAGGTTCCTTGATGTTTGTGAAATGGCCACTGAGATTTTTTCCAGAAAATATTTCAACAAACACTTAATGAGCCCGGCGCTGGAGCTGGTCCATGACCCCGTTGCTAACGTCAGGTGGGTTGGCCACAGTCTGTCTGGTCAGTCTTGTCTGATATCAGATATAAAACACCTCATGTTCACCTTTCTGCCCTTCAGGTACAAGCTGTGTCAGTTGTTGCCCAGGTTCCGTTCATCACTCCGTCTGCCGGCTGATAAACAACTGCTACAGCAGCTTGACTTCTGTGTCCAGAAACTTCTCTGTAAAGAGAAAGACAAGGATGTGGTGGCAACGATTCGCAAGGTGACACCCACACTACCTGTCCAGACCCACGGTCAGAGTATTCTGTAGATCTGATATGAATCTTGGATAGAAATGCTAGCTCATGATGGATGCTAGTGATAAATGATCGGTGACGGATTAACTGTTCATTGTGTTTTATAGACTGTGTTGGAACTGGACAAACTGGATCTCACAGAACCTGTAAGATGCCTGGTTCTTATAAAGACAATAACTGTAGCTCGGTGTTTTGATTTCTGTTCTGTAACATCCACCTGCTGTCAGTTTCAGAAGCGACAGGAGAGGGATCTACTGGACCAGAAGAAGGAGAAGGAAGAGACTCTGCTGCTGGAGATGGTGAGTCTCAGTGAAACAGAGTCCTTCATCAGTTGGTCACTTCATGTTTTAACATTTCTTGTGTCATCAGGAGCAGCTGGAGCGCCAACAGAGTGAAGGGAAACTGAACTCTGACAAACACACAGAGAGAAAACGTGAGCACAAAATGTTTGCTGCAAGGACTTGGATTCCTGTTCTGTGTTTATTTACCCTTTTCTGCTTCCAGCCTTTGAACGTTCTCTCTTTGACAGGAAGGGACAGTAAAACTACTCTATCGGCAACCAAATCCATGTCTGTGTCCTCATCTGGAGCGACACTGTCCTCCTCTGGTAAGACACAAATTTGGTAATTTGGTTCATTTAGAGTCACATTACGCGGTCTCAGTGGTTTTAGGGTCGAAGCTTGCAGTAAAAACAGAACTGGGTTAGAACTGATGATGATGTTTCTTCATCTTTCAGGTAAGGAGATCAGGAAGGCTAAACTGTCGCGTAGCAGGTCTCTCAGCAGTCAGCCGACGACATCCAAACCTGCAAACTCAGACCGGCCTCTGTAAGGCCACCTCCCTTCTAAACTGTATTAATCTGTCACTTGACAGTAGCTTAAAGTTTCTGAGGGCCGTGTTTGGGGGTAAACATGAGATTGATGGGTGAGTTGTTACTGGACCGTTGTGGTTCAGAGGAAGCTGATCTTCAGAGGTTTCAGCCTTCACCTGTTCTGTACTCAGCTTTGCCTGAATGTGTCACTTCACTTGAGGCATGGCCAGTACACTCTGACATCACCAGTGGGCGTGACATCACAGCTGCAACCTTTAACCTGCTGCTTGGTGTTAGGTTGCTGTAGAGTTGAAACATGGAGTCGAAACAAGGTCTGGTTTTCGAAATTTTCTGATTTTGGTTCTGTGTTTCAGGAAGGTTAAAGAGCTCAGCACTTCATCTGTAACAGGGAAGACTTCTATGTTACAGAGCAAAGGTACCACCCCGTCATCTGGACCACCTCAAAGATACAGATAGAGTTTTCCATGTTTTAGGAACTGTTGGACCAGCACTACTGGGAAACTCCATATCATGGTGTTTGTTTTTCCTGTTTTATAGATGACTCTGTTAGGAATACACACTTTACCATGGCAACCCAGTCCACCTCCTCAATGCCGGTCCTGATCCGCTGCAACACCACCAGCCTCCTTGACAGGGCAAATACACTGGACCACAGAAGCAGCACTACAGATCACAGGACCAGCACCCTAGACCAGAGAGACCATAGAACGAGTAATGTGGATCACAGAAACAATATGATGGACCAGAGAACCTGTACAATGGACCACAGAAGCAGTAATTTGGACCATAGAGACCACAGGACCAGTACCTTGGACCAGCGCAGTAAAACGATGGAGAGGGGCTGTGGGGTTAAGGACAGTCAATCCAGAAAGCTGTCGATGTGAGTGCTAGGTAAAATGTTATGCTGGTAGAATCCGACTCATGAACTCCAGTTACAACATTAGATTAGTTAGCTGTTCATGAATGGCCACCAAACAAGGTTCTTTGAGTTTATTCAACCGTACACCACAGTAAATCTGAAACGGGTCGACAGAACCACCTGGATTAATTCTGTAAGTCTGTCAGAACAGTTTTCCTTTTGATGGCCCTAGTTTATCCCACTATTATCCCAGTTTAGATTTAATCTGATGGTTTCACCCTTACTTAATTCTGGTTTATACCCTGTTTTAGCTTCCTACATAGTTTTACCATTTATCAGCACTTGTGGAAATGTTTTCAGTTTTTAGAAATTATTGACAAACTTTTTTTTTACTCAACAGAAACAGGAAGTCGAACTCTTTCAGTGTCCAGTCAGGACGAGACTGAAGATGATGATGTTATACCGCCACCCGGCCATCAGCCAATCAGGGAGCAGTTTTAGGACATTAGCCAGAATGCATCAGACCATCATCTCTGCCTTACAGCAACCAGACACAATAGAGTCTGACTTCTGCTTGTTTCTACTGAGCACTGTGTGTTGATTCATCCTGTCACTTGATTGGTTCAATAAATTCCACCCAGACAAACTGCTGCTTCATTATTATTGGTTGGTTTGATTCACCTGCTGGAGAAACTCTGACTGAGAAGTCACACAGTGTCACAGTGACAATTGATGACATCAGGAAGACATACAACAGTCTTCACAGTAAAATGTTTTAGTGTTTACAGTACAGCAGTTGAACATACAAGTCAGGTTAGGCAACGAACACAGTTAAATACGTTTTTTAGTCATAAACTCTGTACAGTACATACTGTATATACTGTATATATGCGGTAAGATAGTGGCTGCCATGCTAAAACAAGATTATTATCCCCAAACACTGAAAAACAGATTTTCATCGTTGTTGTGTATGTGGCAGAAACTTGGCCTCAGCTGTGCTGTCCTCCTGTAGATGCAGAGCCACGCTGCTTATTACATGGTCATTACATGAAGGCCAGACAAAGATGGTGTATTTAATGAGTTCAACATGAGTTACTGAGACGAAAACCAGTAAACATAAGAATGTCAGGGTCATAAAACAGAGTACTGGAAACAATGCCAAACAAGCTGGCCTGATGGTGGCGCTACAGCTCACCCAGAGGGACATGAACTAGAGGTCTTTACTGGTCCAAAAATTTGTACCTGAATGAACCTGAAACGACTTGTGAAAAACTGATACGCATAAATAGATTTTTGAACAAAAGAGACCAGGACTCAGACTAGTCCCAAACAGACCCAATGAAAATTAGACCTGATTCAAAATACAGCTGTCCCAAGGACGCCTCGACAGAGAGGGAAAATAAATGTGACAGCAGCATTATGATCACTTACTCCACAATTATGTGGAAAAGGGGGCAGCAATACTATTAGGACAAAAAAGTCACAGAAACTAAAACTTTTTTAGGTGACTAGTTTGGTTAAAGTAGTCTGGGCCTCAGGCTCTGGGTCAGAGCAAGGCTTTGGGGAGTTTTCACAGTTCTCATTCTTTCTTGCATGAAAATCTTCCTGATACTGTGCACACTCAGGTCCATCCAGAACCAACCAAAGACCTTTGACAGTGAAAACTGACCCAACTCTATTCCAATTCAACAGAGCGGAATTGGAAAATAACCCTGACCCAAACTGGTTTGAGACGTGGGTTGGATGTTGGTTACTCCAAACAGTATGGACCAGTAAAGACTTCAATGTGAACAGCAGAACCAACCAACCAAACAAACTAAAACAAGACTTAAAAATAATTTACTGCAACATATTTTTTCTACGATCTGTGTCCCAAACCCTGGGGGGGGGGCTGTATTGGATGACAGTTAGACAGATAAGATTTACAGTAGAATAAGAATGGAACCTGTTTGAACATTGATGTGACTGAGGTGGGCGGGACTTAGCAATCTCTTAGGTAAACTTATTTTTTGGTGGGGTCGACAACTCGGCCCAGGAACAGCAGGCTGCTACTGGTCTGATGGTAGATGATGAAGAGGAAGGGTCTGTTGATGGTCAGTCGAGGAGGAAGAGCAGAGAACATGGCTCCACCCCCCACTGTGAGGTCATCACTGCGCTCGTTGACAGACACAACAGATTTATGGTACACCTAAGGGCAAGTAACAGGTAGAAACAGTTTAGTCTGATATTTTCACCACAAAGGACCAGAAACGATTATACAGTGGTGGAGTAAGTGCTGAGATACTTCTGTAAGGCCCAGACGTACTAAAGGTTTGCCTGCACTAAATTGTGTGCAAATTTGATAACACCTGCAAAAAACAGCACAAGTTGATCTATTAAGGGTGCACACTGGAGACCACATGATCTGTTCTGCTTTTTGCGAACACAGGACACACTGAATGATACCAAACGTGATTTACAGTGAGTATATAACAGTACATACTGTAACTGTGAGCAATGGATCATTTTTATATTAATTCTCTGATTATCCCGTTTGTATAAAATCAGGAAGTCCACAGTGACACTTGAATGTGTTTGTTTGGTCCAAACCTCAGGTAAGAGTTGGGGTGCCCAAAATGTTGATTGTGATCAACTGCTGGATCACAAACGTTTAGTGCAGGTGGATTGCATGCTATTGAAAAAATTGATTCCTTCACTGCAGTATTCAGCTCTACTTATTTATGCTCCTCAGCATTTTCACACATGAAGATTATTAAATCCAATCACAGTTCCACTGTGATGATGATCATTTGGAAGCCTGCTTGAGGCTGGCTACCAGCAGCTACTATGTAACCCAGGCTAACTCTGTTCAGTGAAAGTGATCAGATTATGGTAGTCACCATAAATGTATTGAATTTTGTGGACACCCCTGGATTAGAGAAAATATGACCAGGAAATATTTGGTGTTTATTCAGGAATAATTATCAAATCAGCTGAATCTACTGATCATTTAAGCTCTTAACAAAGCTTCATATAGCTGATCTCTAAAAGTCTTGTGTAAAATAATGAAGTAGTGTTTTCCCTCATTTGTAATGTGGTGGAAGTATAAAGTAGCATGGAAAGAAAAGTAGTAGTACTAGTAGTAGTTCACTGTGGATGTGTACGTAAGTACTGTAGTTAGTAAAATGTACTCTCATTAACTGAAAATGTAAAACATACATTTCATGTTAAAGTTCAAATCAGACTTTACTGAAGTTCAAAGCAGAGCTAAACTTTAAAAATTAGACCAAGTCAGTAAACTTCCAGGTGGCACCTTTTTTTCCAGCAAGAAGGACCTTAAATTTGACGAGGGATCTATTTTACTCACCTGAGTCAGTTTGGGTCCATTAGCCCTACCCATATTGTTGATGTCAGCATCGTCCTGAAACACCTTAGTGACTCCCAGTGTCTGTAGGACGTCCTTCAGAGAGTACCGACGTTCCAACAGGAAGCGAGGGAGCTGCACCTCTAACTTCCTGTTCACAAGTACATATAAGAGTAAAAAAAAAGTTCAAAAACAACTTTTCTGTACCAAAGGCCAGTAACCCAAATCCTGAATATTCTATTTAAATTCTGCTGTCTTTGTAACAGAATCATCAAACAGTTTGACATTGTTAACACACTTTGTGTCAACGTCTATCCGTACACAGACGATTCTATTCTTCATGTTAACAATCAACAAATTATTGATGCTGACGTGACAGTAAAAACATAACTGTCTCACGTTTTTTTGAGCTGTCTGATCCAGGCCTGGATCTTCTCTGCTGTGACTTCCTCTTCAACTGCGGTGACATCAACGCCTTCATCAGGCAGAACCACCAACATGGCCATCCCACCTGCCATTGGCAGCTTCAACACACCGGCTTTCAAGGAGCGGTCATATGCCAGGAAGTATTTATCAGCCCTGAACATCATGGGAACCATGACCACGTGGTACCGGTCCACATAGAATCGCTCGTCCTGAGACAGTGACAAGTTGAAAGACGGGTTGAACTGGGCTGAAACAGAACACAAAAAAGCATTAGAAGACAAGGTAGATTAAACTTTATTCAGAACATCCAACAGAGACATAAAACTGGTCCAGTGTGAAGGGGGGTTAATGCATGGACTGAACTGGTTCTAGGGAGAAGAAGTGTTGCTACTGGAAATTTAATTTCCCGGAGGAACCTTCCCGAGGGATTAATAAAGTTCTATCTAATCTATCTAATCTAATCTGGAGAGTGTTTCCATTCAGTGGAAAAAGTTCTGTTTAGTTGCTGTGAATAAAAAGTCCAAATATCCTTGGAGACTACAGAGCCATGGCTCTGACCTCCCTCCCCTCCAGTTTGCCTACCAGCACCAACTTGGAGCAGATGATGCTATCATTCACCTGCTCCGTCTTACCTACACCGATCTGGACCTGCAGGCTCTGTGAGGATGATGTTTTTTGACTGCCAGCCTGCACTGCTGGGAGAGAAATTAAAAAACATGCAGGCTGACACTCCCATGATTTCCTGGATCATGGACTACCTTGCTGACCTTCCCCAGCACCCAGGGTACCAATACTTTAGAGTATACTTGGACAATGAACTTGACAGAACTACACACTTTACAGCTCTGCATAAAAAAGCCCAGAGCCGGCTGTATTAATAAAGTATTTTAATCTCTTCAAGCCAAAGGTCAAAGACTGGGAAGTCTTTCAGGCTGGCTGGTCCAGGTAAGATAAGATAAGATAATCCATCCAGGTGAGTCCTAGAGTAGTGGTCCCCAACTTTTTTTCCGCCACGGACAGGTTTGATGTCAGACAATATTTTCACGGACCAGCCTTTAAGGTGTGGCAGATAAATGCAACAAAATAAAATAATACGATTGGCATAAAAACTGGTATTTTCTAAATATAATAATAAACGTGAATCCACAGCGTATGCTGCTTTTTTACCCTGCGCAAAGACACTTTCCAAAGACGTTTGTTTTTTGTTCATTTAGCTAGCTGGGGGGTTTCAATTTAGCGGTAATACATTATCTGTTATCGGCAGGAGCAGCCCTTTGAAGTAGGTAGCGGATGTAGGTAAGACATGCGACCGAGACAAGCATCTTGACACGCATCAAGAATGAGTCATAGACACATGTGGCAGAGAGAATCCGGTAATTTTCCAAAAGAAAACATCATTCAGAAACAGACAATATATAAAATGGAAATAATGTAAGTTATGTATTCTTTCTGTGCGGCCCTGTGCCAACTGACCCACGCACCAGTACCGGTCCGTGGTCTGGGGTTGGGGACCACTGTCCTAGAATTAGAATCAGGATTTCATAAGGACTTAAAGATTTCAATACAGAAAGCAAACTTGGTACTTTATTCTCTTAAATTATGCACCATCCACAGACTTGTCATCCTGAATAATGTTTGATTCTGTCAACTTTTTAACCAGACAAGTCTTTATCTGAGGAACCTGGCTGGTTCTGGTCTCAGTAACAACTAAGGTGTTAGACAGCCACACCCTCTCTGAGATAACCCCACCCTCTAAGACGTGACACATGACACATACTCTGGTAGGAGGCAGCAATGGCGAGCAGAAGCTCGGTCTGAGCATTCACGTTGTCTACCAGGTCCTGGACTTGATCTCGGGTCTGCTCCTGTACCAAGCGGTTGATGATGTCAGTGGCATCCTGGGGTGCTGTGTAGGCCAGAGTCTGGATGTTCCCCCCAAACTTTGTCTGGACCAGGTCCTGGTAGGATGGTGACACTTCAAAGTTGCTGGCAGGGAGGACATTCATGCTCTCCTGGAGATTTGTGGTTCCATCCCTCCGCAGGACCACAGTCCTCAGAGTCTGGAACAGATCTGAGACCAACAGAGACAGACTAAAACTTCAAACTTAAAAGCTACACAGCTTCTGAAGTCCACCTTTAAACCTTGACATCTAGCCTTTGAACCTGGACATACCTGGAAGTGCCTGGAGGTCAAGACCAGTCAGGGTGAGTCCCTGCTGCAGCTGGTCCCGGGTTTCCCCATTCGTTGCACTCAGCAAGGCCATCAGTCCAGCGGACACCGTGAGTGAAGACAGGAAGACATTATCATCAGTCCGGCTGGCAATAGCGCGGTACAGCTGGGCAGCAAAGTCAGCGTTTCTGCTGATCAGGTCCTGCACAGATGGGTCTATGTTCTGAGAGGAGACCGGACTCAGGAGGACAAGAAGCAGGATCAGGGAGAGGTGGGTGAAGGGAGTCATGGTCTCTGTGTTGTTTTCTTGCCTGTTGGATTAGATGGAGACAGGTCTTCTGTCACATCTTATTTTAAAAGTCTAATTATTAAGAGGTTCGAGACTGAAAAACATAAAGGAGTCTACATTTATGATTTCTGCTGCTCCTGAATCAGGGCATTAAAAATCCATGTGAAAGTGAGAACAGGTTTTAGCTGCTGTAACTGTTTTCTTCTGTCCACACTGAAGGATCACCTGGAACACGACTACACTGTAAAACCTGTTCAGTTCCAGAGTCCAGCTGAGAATCATTTGAAGGTTCAGCTCAGGTGGAGGAACAAATGCTCAGTAACTCCTGACAAAACCAAAACACTTTGTGTCCGGACCCTAACTAATGACTGATCTAAGCTTCTGACACATGAGTCCCACTAAGACAAACACAGAATCTTTTTAAAAGAGATAGATAGATAGATAGATAGATAGATAGATAGATAGATAGATAGATAGATAGATAGATAGATAGATAGATAGATGTAATGTGTGAGGATGGAACAAGGTTCATGTGTTTGTCACAGTTACACCTCCTCCCCCACCCACATTACTGATGACCCCCTTCCCCCTCCATTCACAGTACTGATGAGTGACTTCCGGTTTGCTTAGCCCGCCTTGATTCCGTGACGTCATCTTTGTTTTTATTTATTATGACTTTGTTGTTTTTGTTCAGGCTTTTATTTTTAAAATGATTCCCGCTTAGTCCAGATCAATACCAGTGTTTATCTGTTGATCAGCTGCTGATCAGCTCTCTGCTGCACTAACGGACTGATCATCCGTGTCGTAATCTCCAGAAAACAGCTGATGAGGTAATATGATAAAAAGCTAACCCGATGATGTAAACAAAGAAAAAACGTCATCACCGACCTGTTGTTAATCTTCGATTATTAATCAGATGTTTTTTCCCGAAGCTTCACGAGCTGCGCATCACCGTCAATCTCACGCCCTGATCACCGAGGGGAACAGCGTAATCTCTTCCTGTGTGCTGCTTTCACAATAAAAGTATTAAAAATAACACGCCGTAAAACAGAAATGTCAATTAATCTATCAAGTAATAAACTTTTTAAGCAACCAACTCACTTCTAATCCACACGGCTAGATATATGAGTGATTTTATAACTCAGTGACAAACTAATATTACATTTACTGATCACTTGTTTTCTTAAAGCTTTCAAACACTCAGAAGCTGATAATATTCAGAGTAAATAAAAACTGGCAGATTAAACACTACTCGTTTCATTATTCGTTGGAGAACTTTTTATGTAACAAAATGTAAATGTATATCAACTTATAAAACTATAAAACTGATATTCAATGTTTAAAATGCATGTTTACGGACGCACAGATGAAGGTATCAAGACAAACATTATCTAACAGAAAGAGACAAACAAAAATTGAGCCAAATAAAAAATGTCGATTTGAACTTAAATTTATGTAACTAAGCCGAGATAAAACTACAAACGTGGGAAAAATTGTTTATTCTCAGCCCCGACTCCGGTTTTATTTTGAAAGAAACACCACAACATCCGGTTCTTAATTTTTCCTGTGATAAACTGCGCCGGCGCATTGCCATTGTCTCGAGTTTTATTTAAACTTGACAAAATAATTTTTCTTCAGCTTTTACGATAATTTGACACTTAAAAGTTTGTGAAACAAAGTTTCTCTCACAGTAGAGTTCAGTAGACTACAATAGAACACACGTTTATTTGCTTCATCAGTCAAATAAGTTTATCACAGCAGCACAGCTGATTTTGATGACTGACTAAAAATGAATACAATGAAAATCTGTTGCTCATTAAACATCCTATACTCCTTCAGTGACTTAATGCTGTTTATTTGAAAAATCACTTAAATCTGTGAATGTAAGTAAAATAGCAGATGATTAGTGTTAGAACACGTGTGGTGTAGAGTTAGTGTTTGTTGTCTACATGATGAAAACATTTGTTTTGTATTTATCAAAAAACTGTTAATTTAACTTTGACAGGAGCTCAGTAAACTCACCACTTAGCACATGTTAAAATACAAACAGTAACATTATTTTACATTTTTACAAAGTTTAATGTTTCTATATCAGCTCACTATTACTACTACTATTGTTATTATATACATGTATATACATCTCATATAAATTCAAACATTTTTAAATGGAGTTCTGTATGTGATCATGTATGAACACCTTGGATCCCCTCCCTCCAGATGCCAGCATCTCGCCCATCTTGGGCCAGGTGAGGAGCAAACACCACCTCTAGCCTGCGGAGGGCACTGTTCTGGTCACCACGGGAAACCATCCCCTGGAGACGCCGCATCATCAAACGAACCATCACCTGATTGGCCCACACCAAGCCAAGGGCGGGGGACACGTTGGTATGCCGAGGTCTGAGAGAAGAGAAAATTTACACGAAACAATGCTTGTTGAAAAATAAATAAATCCATCACAGAATGATTCACATTTTCTTAAATCAAGAAAAAAGGTGAAGTGAGTCTGGTTTTAATAATTTGATAAGAACAGAGGAATCAACATGTGACGATTAAACATAACGTTTTTACCCCAAACTGTTGTCTGAGCCGCTGAAAACATCTGTGACCTGAAACACACACATTTATTATTGATCTGCAATAATCAGCATTAATCAATCACAGGTAGCAGCAGGACAAGAGCAGTTTCTATAGCAATTACATAGGTCAAGACTACATCAAATTTTAATCTACCACGTTTAAAAGTATAAAAATAGAAAATCATTTGTTTCTAACAATGTAATTATTGTTGGATGAACTAGTCAAACATAGTTTTAGAGCCACAGTAGTCACTACTGAAGGAACACACTGAACTGGTTTCAGCTACAAACTCGAAAGATTTTCTGTCTTGGTTTTTATGTGTTGGTTCGATGGTATTTGTGCTTGCTGGGACATCGGTCTAATGGGATTTGGGTCACTGGCGTCATGTAGGTGTAGTAGTAGTACTAGTGTGTTAATTCAGCAATGTTGTCATTTTAAATAGAGACCATTGATGTAACCTGCAGTTTATTTCATGTTCTTTAAATTCCTCAGTTACAACGAACACAAAAGAGGCTCAGCAGTTTTAGTAGAGAGATTAGTCACCCAGGACCCAGTTATCAGAACCAGAACTGCAGCTTTTTATTAAACCTCCACTACCACTGCTCCGTCAATAGCTTTGGTCTCTGCCAGGCGCCGACACAGCTCCAGCTGCTACACCAGTAAAATACTTCCGAGACCATCTGTCACATTTTACTGCAGAAGTACTTTATGGTCATAATTTAAATATTTTGAAGTATTTACATTATGACAATTTACATCATATTTTCTTGATAATAGTGTTTCCTTACTGTAGTAAACTATCACAGTACTTCTTTCATTATGCACTTACTGTATGACTGTGTCTGATGCTGATCAAGCTCCTCTCCTGTGGAACCAGCTCCTAATCCAGGTTCGGGGGGCAGACACCCTCTCTACCTTTAAGACTAGGCTTAAAACTTTCCTTTTTGATAAAGCTTATAGTTAGAGATGGCTAAGGTGACTCTGAATGATCTCTTAAGTTATGCTGCTATACACCTGCCTCATTACACTGAGCTCCTCTAAGTCTACTCTTATGCCATCATTGCATGTTAACTTTGTGTCTTCTCTCTCATCTCTCATGTCTAGGGTCAGTAACTAAACCCTACACCAGCATCTGGACAGATCTTGGTATCAGAGTCAGGATCCTGGAACAACACTGGTCATGAATGGACTCCAACCCACCACAGACCATAAGTGTCTCAGCAGGAGCAGGAGACTACCAACCCTGTCCAGGTGCCCATGATAAGGAACTGTTTTTTCACAGATCATCACAGACCTGCAAAGCTGTTTCGGTTCTGAATCCATTCGTGATTCATCAGGGCCCAGGTTACATCACCAAGAATTGTGGATGATCCAGACCCCTGTCCAACTTTATACCGTCAGTCTTGACTCCACCTGGGCAGGTTGCACTTGAATCATATGTGAAGGATTCTCTAGGACTTTAGGATCCACCACCATTGTGGATGTCTAAATAAGAGGCCAAACTACAGGTCCAGAACCACACCAGTGGTTGACACCTTGTCCACAATCCTAGTCCATGTGCTGTGGACCAGAAGACCCCCTCTAAAAGCAAAATAAGTCTGTGTTACCTGGTTGATGCAGAGGATGGGTGTGGTGAACTCCCGGCTCAGGTGGTGCAAAGCGGAGCAGAATGTGAGCAGCTGTTTGTTCCTTTCCAACCAATCAGACGCCTGGAACTCAGACCTGAACAGAGCCGCCACAGAGTCCACAACTAGTAGCCGGACCAGACCACGAGCCAGCAAGAGGGGGACACGCCGGGACAGGCAAACTTGGAGAGATTCCTGAAGATGGGCAAACAGGTTAGAGACACCAGACCAAGGACAAGAAGAGACGCATCTGTTCAGATAAAGTGAGACATGAACTCACCAGATCTGCAGCATGCTCAATGTAAATGCGGTCACTGAAATTGAGGTTTCTGATCAGATCTGGGGGGGCATCAGAGCGCAGATTCGATTGTTCCTGGATCAGTTGCTGCAGACGTTTAATGGGAAACAAGTCCTCTGTGCAGATATAAACTGCTCCTGTGCCAAAACCAGGTAGAGAAAAACAGACTTAAACAAAGGCATGGGTTCTGTTAGGGTGTTTTCAGAACATAGTTCTTTGAGTTTGTAACACTGTATCATTTTCCTCTTGGTTTGGTTTCCTTTCTCACGGGAAAATATCCAAGAGAACCAAAATGTGTCGCTTCAAATTACGCGAGAACTCTTCGCTTATTGGTCAGATGTGTTGCCGCAGGAACAACAAACTAATCATTCAATCATAACTCTGGATCTACTTGGCCTATCAACAACATTTAAAAACTGGTAAGTAGTTTAAAGTCTTTAAACTCTAGAATTAAGTCTCTAGGCTTTGATTTGGCTTTGCTACCTCGTCTTAAGTCATGCATGCAAATCGCACAAATCTATGGCACCGGTGCATCCATAGACTCTAGAGGACATTACCACATCTGGAGGAAGATGTTTGCAAGTACACACACAATGGTGCATTCACTGACATGACTGACTGATCTGAGCAATGGTGTGTTCACTGACCTGAGTTCATTCCTCCATACTGTGTTGGGTACTGTACAGTCAGACACAGCTGCAGACCCAGCTGAGTTTTTCCTGCCCCGCTCTCTCCCGATAGCTCAGTGACACCCCCTACAGGAAGACCCCCCCTCAGCAGCTGGTCCAGTAAAGGGCACCCCATACTGAGCCTGAGGCTGGACTCCCCCCTGTAGTGGAGCAGGATCACTGGAGAAACAGGAAACATGTTAACACAAGCCGTGACGTCACTCTAAGACATCCAACCAAAACGTTTATGCACTCACCAGGTGTGGGGGGTTGTCTTCTGCATGTATTGGCAGCAACAATAAGCAGCTGCTTGACATCAGAACGAGAAAGACCGGTGAGTCTCTGCAGGTCCGGACCAGAAACACATAAAACCTCCCTGACTGACTTCAGCTTGGCTGGAAAGATGGAGGGCAGATAACAAAGGGTTACCACGGTAACTTCAATAATAGGGTTAGGGTAATTATCATTTATCAATTATCAACAGTTTTAGATCAACTGTAAAAAAATTACTTTAGATATCTGCCAAATTTGTTAATTTTTTACTTTTTGATTATTTTTATGTTAGTTTATTTTCCTGGTTTAAACTCATCATTTGAGTTGCTTAGCTCTGGGTTATAGGTAGGTAGGCAGGTACAGGACCTGCAACATTGTGTATTCTTGAATGCAGTGAAGAGTGCTCAGAGCTTCACATCTGAGAGAGCAAACAGCCACTACTCAGGAGGATGGTCCAGCACCCCAGGCCCAGAATCAGCTGTGTACCTCCATTTACTTTACTTTACTTGGCAGACGCTTTTATCCAAAGCAACTTACAAGGAGAAGACACCAGCAAGTACCATTCGGTTTCTGTAAATTCTAAGTTACTACAAACAAAGAGCCCTGATAAGACCCAACTCATCAAGATAAAGAACATGCTTTTTAGAGAAGTGTGTGAATGTAAGTGTGTGTATTCGTATGCACGTGTGTGTGATAGACTCACTTGAAATACTTTTTAAACAAGTGAGTTTTTAAAATGTTTTTTAAAGGTGGTGATAGTCTCAGCTAGTCGAATGGACCAGGGCAAGTCGTTCTACCAGCCAGGGACAACAAAAATAAATAGACTTGGAATTGGGATTGGAGACCCCGCGAAGAAGGAATTTTTAGTCTCCTCCAGCGTAGCTTACTAATGGCGTGTTGAAAAGGGGGTACAGTTCCATTTACAGCCTTGCAGACAAGCATAGAGGATTTAAACTCAATGCGAGTAGCTACTGGGAGCCAGTGGATAAAGGTGAGAAGCGGTGTGACATGGGTGTCTTCGGCTGGTTGAAAATGAGGCGGGCTGCCGCATTTTGGTCCATCTGGAGGGGTTTGATGCTGACTGCAAAAGCTCCAGCCAGAAGAGAGTTGCAATTTTTTTTTCAATTCAGCTTTATATTTATATAGCGCCTGTTGTGAGAGAAAAGGCCTAATCTTACAACCCCTCATTCGACAGAGGTGGAGGCCTTAGACACAGCCTCTCTTCAATCTATCACACTGCCCTTTCATCCATCCCTAGTAAAATCGGGCCCAATTAACACCTCCACACTTAATGACCCACTTAATGGAGTTTGAGGGGTTTGTCAGAGGTGTGACTATATCTACCCACGCTCTCCCCTTTGTTTCACTTAAAACTATAAAGTGAAACCAACCTGGAGGATAAATTTGTTGGTCTCTACCAACTTTTCTCAGACTGAAGAGTCTACTTTATGAGTAGTGAAACGTCTAATTGTCATGATTTAACTTGCAGATATTTCTAAAAGAGCGAGTAATAATGTCCCTGTGCTGACATTTTTGTCCCAGTTGAGAAAAATAAAAAGGATGTTCCCTGTGCACATGATGCAGTACCTTGACCACAGGTCTTCAGGCTTAAACAACAACAACCATAAATACAAAAAGGACAACATTAAGGTTGTTCTAGTTCAAGCACAGTCATTCACATTCACTAGTCGTGAATAACCACTAAGCAGGACACATTTAAACTCCAGCTTTGAATCACAATTGTCAGAGTATATCAGATATTAGCAAAGTCTATCCTCTGTTCTCCCGTCAACAAAAACCCGTGTTTGAGGAAACCTACTTCAATACAAGTCTTTTATCAGAGCTTTTGGAAATGATGAAGGAGAAGACCAAGTGTTGGAGTGACTGCACTTTTGAGCCATACACCAGGGGGCAGCCAAGAGACAGTTGTCAACACTTGTTTGCTGAACAAGAATACAACAGAGCTAAAATCCAATTAAGATTCAATCTGCTTATGCAGACAGGATTCTAAGGAGTTCTCATCTGTTAAAGAGGATGTCCACCAGTCATTCTCCTTATTCCTTAGAAGACGCTCTAATTTAAGATGTACATGTGCAAATCCCCTACATGGAGGAGCTGTGCTTACCATCAAGCATGGGTAAAATTATTTTGAAACTTCAAACAAATTACAGGAAAAATTGAGACATGTTGCTTGTGATCTTTGAGTGTTATGTCAAAGAGCAATATTCACAGACCTTGTTTCATTTATTAAGAGGCAAGCCAAAATCCCTTGAAATCCAATCTTTCGAACCTTCCCGAACCAGAAGCCATAGGCCGACAGATCCGTTCGGAAAGCTGTGAATGCCCGCACCTCCGCTTACAACAATGGACTGAGCCCTACAGAGTCTGGCGGGCGGAGAAAATGGCCAAGCAGCCATCACCAACAACGATGAGACGCCCTACTTGGAGGAGGTGAAGAACCTGTCAGTATGGCATAGGTCCAATTGCCTCAGTCTGAACGTCAGCAAAACTAAAGATGCACACTATAACCGTGTATGTGACGAATAAACCTCTTAAATTTTGAATCAAGACTCTGTGCATTGAAACTGACAATCTCACATTCAGGAATCTGAATCTCACATTCTCACATGCAAGAACATACACATACCAAAAGAGATATCTTATCAGTAGTCAGCTCACTGTATGATCATTTCAGTTTTGTAGCTCCATTTACCGTGTCAGCTAAATTGTTGTTACAGGATCTTTGGATGTGACTAACCATTTCTCATGCCTTCTCTAAGCAGTAGTCTGATTGGGAGACACTCTGGAGATACTCCTGATACTTCACAGCTCCACTATATTTTTGATGCCAGTCAAGCTTTATATGGAACTGTTTCTGTTCAGATTGCAAAGTGAAGATAAAGTACATATTACATTTCTTTTAGGAAAAGACAGAGTTGCTCCACTAAAGCAGACTACATTTCGAGTGGAACTCACAGCAGTAGTTCTTGATGTTCAAGTTCACAATAGTGCATGAGAAGTTACAGCTTTACTTTGCAAAGTCCATTTCCAGGATGAGTGCCACTGTGCGCAAATACATCTGCAATGAAACCAGACGGTTCCTCACCTTTGCAAAGAATCTCTTTCATTAGAGAAGCCATAGATGTTGATTAGTGTTGGTATGTTAGATCCAAAGAAAATCCAGCTGATGAAACATCCAGAGGAATGAGAGCTCAGGATTTCATGGATTGGATTCATGGACCAGAGTTTCTCTTGAGGTCAAAAGAGGAACAGTCTAAACATGTTATTGATTTCAAAGCCTTTCTGTTGATGATCCAGGTCAAAAACTAAAATTGGTCTTCAAAGTAGTTGAAAACATCAGTTGCGTGGCTTTAGAAATTCAAACACATGCTCATGTTGTTGTGACAAAAGAAATTAGCTTTGTGCAGCAACAGGTCTCATTGAAAATAATCAAAAAATTCTAAACCAGCAAGGGGCCAAACAAATCCAGACCTTTAAAGCCATGCCAAAGGACACAGTCTAAGTTCAGATGAAGTATGTTCAAATACGTGCATTCCAAGCTGAAATTATATTATTGGAAGGTGGCAGTAAAATTATGTAGGTGGTCGGTTAAACAAACAAAGAATTCACCATATTTATTTTTTGGGGGTCACATGGGGTGGTTGCGACATGCAACAAAGGTTATGCCCGGCTCAGGATGCGAACTGGCGACGTGTTTACGCTGCATATGCAATGCACGTCAGAATCCACAATTTTACCCATTTGTTTCTGTACGGGCAAATTCTGCCACCAGGAAAATGACTACAGATTGCGTTGTCTTTAGACACAGCAACCTATTGAACAGAAACTGGCGGACTCCACGGATGTTGGAAGTGATTACTTTGGTCCCATTGATGTTAAAAGTGATAGCAGCCTTCTTGAAAGATATGGAGTGCATTTTACCTGTATGACCAGCCCTGTTATACACCCGGAGGTGGCATATGCACTTGACACTGATTCCTGTATAAACGCAATTTGAAGATTCATGGCACAAACATAGCTGGAGCTAATGGGGCATTGAAAAAAAGTCTGGCTTTGCTGAATCATGGCAAAATTCAAAAGGCTCTGCTCCAGGATGGCATCAAATGGAGCTTTAATACACCAGCAGCTTCCCATTAAGGTGACATCTGGGAGCACCTGAGTGATTCAGTTAAAAGCACTTTCTAGGAAGTTGAGGCTATACTAAATGACAGACAGTCACAAAAGTCTCAGATGATCCACATGGCCCTCACATTAAATCATATTGTGATGCTTAAGGGTAAAGTAATCATGTCACCAGGACTATGTCTGTGAAGATTCTCAGTCATCCAGGTAAAGTTGTCTGAGGATTGAGTCATGGCAACTGGACTTCTTTCTTCC
>JAUYWH010000016.1:19111819-19125396 GCA_034779795.1 Ctenopoma multispine | reverse complement strand
AGGAGACAGGCCAGTACATCAGGAGACGTGGAGGAGGCCGTAGGAGGGCAACAACCCAGCAGCAGGACCGCTACCTCTGCTATTGTGCAAGGAAGAACAGGAGGAGCACTGCCAGAGAGAGGTGGGGGTTGTTCTTACAGTTCAACACCATGCAGGACGTTTGGTATTTGCCAGAGAACACCAAGATTGGCAAATTCACCACCGGCGCCCTGTGCTCTTCACAAATGAAAGCAGGTTCACACTGAGCACATGTGACAGATGTGACAGAGTCTGGAGACGCCGTGGAGAACGTTCTCCTGCCTGCAACATCCTCCAGCATGACTGGTTTGGCAGTGGGTCTGTAATGGTGTGGGGTGGCATTACTTTGGGGGACCACACAGCCCTCTATGTGCTCGCCAAAGGTAGCCTGACTGCCATTAGGTACAGTGATGAGATCCTCAGACCCCTTGTGAGACTATATGCTGGTGCGGTTGGCCCTGGGTTCCAGTTCCTGCAAGATGAAGGCATTGATGCTATGGACTGGCCCGCTTGTTCCCCAGACCTGAATCCAATTGAGCACATCTGGGACATCATGTCTCGCTCCATCCACCAACGCCACATTGCACCACAGACTGTCCAGGAGTTGGCGGATGCTTTAGTCCAGGTCTGGGAGGAGATCCCTCAGAAGATCATCCACCACCTCATCAGGAGCATGTCCAGGTGTTGTAGGGAGGTCATACAGGCACGTGGAGGCCACACACACACTACTGAGCCTCATTTTGACTTGTTTTAAGGACATTACATCAAAGTTGGATCAGCCTGTAGTGTGTTGTTCCACTTTAATTTTGAGCGTGACTCCAAATCCAGACCTCCATGGGTTGGTACATTTGATTTCCATTGATATTTTCTGTGTGATTTTTCAACACATGTAAAGAACAAAGTATTTAATAAGAATATTTCATTCATTCAGATCTAGGATGTCTTATTTTTGTGTTCCCTTTATTTTTTTGGGCAGTGTATTGGGGTGACAATGGATAGAGGACATCAGACCACTCAGAGCAATTGTTTGTTCAGATTCAAGCTCTTCCTTACAAAGCATGCAGTCATTCGGAGGGTAGGTCAGATATTCTCTTAGAGTTTCAACAGACATAATATAGAATTCACAGAATTGGGGCTTGCTATAATATTTTTGTGGATACCAGCACATATTGGGGTATATGGAAATAAGGAAGCAGACAAAACAGCAAAGACAGCCACGAAAAATGAGAATGTTGATATAAAGGTTAATTTCAGTAAGTTTGAAATCAAAAGCATCATCAAACAGAGGCTTAAGGAAAGGTGGCAGAAGCAGTGGGGAGAAGATATGTAAGGGCGATGGTTTTATAAAATACAATGTAAAGTAGGTGAGATGAGAGGTGGAGGAAGAAGCAAAAGAGATGACACAATAATGTCGAGACTTAGATTTGGACTCACGGGACTGAACAGTACACTTTTTAGCATAGGAAAGCATTATTTGGGTAATTGTCACTTTTGTGCTCAGGAAGAGATGGTGGAGGCACTTAGAAGTGTTCTTATCCAACCTTGAACAGGTTAGAGTAAGAAACTAATTGTCAGAAGTGTTGGGGAACGCTGTGCTAACCATTTATATTGCAGTTTCTTCGGTTGACGGATTCAATTCGATATAAATTTCATTTGTTTATGTGTTATTTGTTTTTTTTTCTTTTCATTTATTGAGGTAGCTGTTAAAATCCTGTTCCACACTCCTTACCAGTTGGTGGCGGTAATGCATCATTTCGTTGTTTGCCAACCGCCAATAAATACAAGAAGAAGAAGAAGCTAACACCCGTCGTTTGGTCACTCCAACTCCCATTAGCCACCGCGCGGGCGGAAACCATGAAGCCTCCGGCAGTGAAGAAGAAGAATAGGAGGAAGTGCAGCTGCTGCAGCGGAAGGTAAAATTGTTTCAGATCGACTGTTAGTTTAAAAACTCAGAGTTTGGTCGTTTTTGTTTGTCTGTATGTTTACCCACTTTAAAGCTGTGTGGTTACGTCACTGTTCCCGGCGTTAGTCACAGCAAAGTTAAGAAAGAACCGACGTTAGCCTGTTAGCATGCTACGTAGCGTCCTGCTGCTGAGAGGAAAAAAACACAGAAAGATGAACGAGAACAGATTTAATAAACCTTAACATGTGGTGACATACTAAAACCTTCAGCTCAGCACAGAGTCCATGGATTAGTCCAGTGCTCCCCAAACCCGGTCCTCAAGGACCCCTGCTCTGTTTACAAGATTCACTTAATCTGTCTCCACTCCACACTCATGATATCTTCCAGCTTCTGATTGACTGAACACACCTGGCCCAGGTAATCAGCAGGTAGGGCAGGGACAGCTGGAGAACAAGCAAGACTGGGCTCTTAGGACTGGGAGAACCACTGCTTTAGTCTGAGAGTTCTGTTTGGGCTGTTTCACACTTTACAGAAGATGCACAAAAGCAGCTGTAAATGCAAAGGATATGTGAGTATTTGATATCCACCTAGAAACACGCTTCAGTCTTAGCAGATTCACTTTTCATCCAACAGGGGGCAGTAAAACTCCCATGGACCCTATCAGGTGAGGTTAGAGGAGTGCTGCTTCTGTTAAATCCTAAATCAGTGTTCAATTAGTTATCAACAGCAACAGGATGTGAATAAAGAGCCTTCACTCTACAATAGACACGCACTTAATTTCCAGTGGTTCTTCTTCTGTAGACATCAGCTTCAGAGTAGAGTCACAGTACAGTATTTACATTAGCGCTTGGAAGCGCCTGAAACTGCACTTGTATCGCATTACAAAATAAAAAAATCCACATCAAACCCTCCTTGCGTACCTGGAAGTTTAAAGATTTCAATTCATTAAAATTAATCTTTATTTGTATTAGTGTCATGGGTTTTCTAATTATTAAAACCTGGTCTAGCTTTTTCAGAACCGCTGTGTAAATTATGTGCGGACAGGTTCACTAACATCCTGAATTCTTGTTGTTTTTATTTTTCCTTGTTGTGTGCAGATGATGAAGAGTAGAACTGACGAGGAAGACTTCTGGCACAGCACCAAGTGTAAACCCTTTATATTTGATGACGATGATGACGGATTCAGCAAGGTAAGGACCTGAGCCCTGTACAAAGAAGCAACTTTAACAAACCATGAATTAGAATCGGATGGGAGCACATTAATTTTAAAGTTGAGTTGAAATAATAGTAAGAATCCAGCCATCTATCCTAAACTGCTCCTTAACTGGTCAATGGCTGACCTGTCTGATCTGTGACGATCCCTGTTAGATCCCTGTCAGGTCCCCGGATACCTGCAACGACGCAGTTCAGGCAGCTCCACTCCCTAAGTAACTAGTAACTAACCTGTTACAGCCCGGTATTTATCCACCAGGTGTTTCAGCATCCTGAACAGTGGTGCAATGATCTGAATGTTTGGTCCAAATCAAAGACGAGTGTTAAACAGGACTCAACAATTTGTCCTCGTTCAAATGTTTGTCAGATACTTCAGATTGATGTATTAAAAATAAAAACTGTCGGAGGATCGGTCCACTGCACTGGGACATTTACTGTGTCTCTATGTGAACCTCAAACACAGGAAGAACCAGCTCTGACCACTGAGCAGCTGAAATGTTTTTTAAATCCAGCTCCTCTGATTTCTTCTGTTGACAAATTAGAGTATTAATCATCAGTCTGAACGCTCAGACTCATCCTTCCTGACTTCCTCTGTATTTCAGCAGCATTGTGATTCTGCTCCAGACCCAACCAGGACCAACTGTGTGGATTACAGGATTTTGTTTGTTTAACAGTGGAAATATTTAGAAACAGGTTGTAACACAGCTCAGGCATTATCTAGATTTTTGGTTTAAATGAAGGATCATTTGGGGGCAGCTTTGGATCAGGAGGTAGAGTAGTCGCCTGCCAATCGTGGAATCGGTGGTTCGTTTCCCGGCTCCTCCTGTCAGATGTCAAAGTGTCCTTGGGCAAGATACTGAACCCCAAATTGCCCCCAGTGTGTCAGGTCAAGCTGCATAGCAGCTCTGCCGTGTGTGTGTGCGTGTATGAGAAGCAGTGTAAAGCAGTTTAAGTACCAATAGGTAGAAAAGTGCTATATAAGTGCAGAACATTTACCACTTGTACAATCTGGTTTCAGTTCATCACCTGAACGCCTGTCTGCTCCAAAATGTTTTTGCATACCTTTACGGAACATTCTCCCGTCAAGTTTATTTCTATAATAACTAAATGTTTATCTCTCATTTCGTGTATACGTAAGGGTTAAAAATAAGTTCACAGGTGAGTCAACACCCCTGTGTGATGCTGAAGTCTTTGTGTGCGTTTCAGTTAAAAGAATCAAAGCAGGCTGTGAACAACATCCGTCCCCTGGTGGATGAAGACGAGGATGAGGACGACGTGGAGAAGGTCAGCTGGAGCGGAGAACCTGTCGGGAGTAAGACTAGCTTAATAATTACACCTGTGGACAATGCTGAGCTGTCATTGGCTCCAGGGTGCACCTGATTCTTCTCTGTCCGCAGGTATCTCCTGGTCAGTCAGAGAGACGGCAGTGTCCAGTCAGAGGATAGACAGAGAGCCCTCTTTTCCCAAGACCAGCACGGACCCCCCCACCAGGAGTCTGTCAGGATACTCCCTGAGCTCTCTATTTAAAGGTGAGACAGGTGGAGTTTGTCACATCATTGAAACAGTTCATGTGTTCACAGACTGAAACTGTGTCTGTGCAGGAAAAACCAAAGGAGGAAACCTCCAGGCCTTCACTGACTGTGAGTCCACAAACAAGTGAATACGTAGAGAGTGAACAAGTGAGTTGTTGACTGAAGTAATGTCTTATGTAATGTTTTAGCGTTCAGCGACTCGTCTGTCAGGCTCTACGCTCCAGAACTCCGAAAGCCCAAATCTGACTACAAGGTAACAACACACTGGTAACCTGATTATGGGTAATCAGACTACTATTAGCTCATCAATCTGATTACATTATTGTTTTGATGTGGTAATGATCGTGTCATGCTGTGATGTTAGGATGTCGTCAGTGATTTGTCACCAGAGGAGACTGTGCAGAGAATGCTGCAAGGAAAGGTAAGAACACCTGTTCACCTGCCTTTACCTTCAGTGTAAATATGTGTCAGTATTCCTGTTTAGTCGAATGTGGTATTATGAGGTAGGTAGTATGATACACTAGTATTTTTCAGTGTGTGGGTGTGACGAGACAATATTTTAACAATAATCAGTCTTCAATGATGAAAAACAAAGTGATTCAAATATCGTAAATTATTTTTCTGGTAAAAAGTGCAAACTTACAGCTGTTTGCAATTTAAATAGTTCGACACAACAGAAGTTCTCAAAATTCAACACACAATGTAACTTGTAAGGAGACATCAGATGCAAATGTCACTTTTTATGAGTTTGTGAATATTCCCCTTTGTGAAAACAGACCCACTGATTTCTTTCTTGCCTTGAAACCCCACGCTTGTAGACAGAGCACCGCCCACCTCTGTGAGCCTCTACACCTGAGCTCCACCTATGACTTTGTAAGCTAGCTACTTTCTCGCAGCATTAGCATGATGGCTAAAGTTACAAGAACCGCGGTTGTCTGAGCTGAAGAGACAGTCATGCATGCTGCTGCTCTGGTTCTGTAATGTCCTGATATCATTAACACTGAGAAATAACATGAGACAACTCCCCTTGTAGTACTAGTATGTATGGTGAAGTACTACACATTGAAAGGACCCAGTTAAGGTGGTTCAACATCTGCTCAGGATCCTGCAGTCTTATACATGCTGGACTTTGTCCTCTGACTAGGTATTGTCCCAGCAGCATCATGTAGTTTAACAGTGTATTTGTACTGCATTTGTGTGTTTCAGGTTGTGTCTCTGGAGAAGTTCCGCTCTCTGCAGGACAAGCTTTGTCTCCTCGATGTCTCCGTCTCCGCTCACGATGGAAACGTCATCACCGCTGTAACTTTATTTAAACTCAGACTCTATAGACTTTATGATCTGTAAACTTTATTAACAACTTTCTTTTTCAGGTTTTAATTTATTTAAAGAGGACTCTGAGTAAAGGTGAGTCTACTGGTCCTGATCCTGGATCAGTCAATCCTAACCCTGGTTCTGATCCAGTTCTCTCAGTCCTGGTTCTTCTTGTTTTCAGAGGTTTTGTTTCGGGAGCTGGAGTCCAGACAGACAGCTTTGAGACACTTTATCCACTATCTGACTGAGACCAAAGACCAGAGGCTGCTGCTGGAACTGCTCAGGTCTCTGACCACACCTGTCAGTCACACCTGTACCTGGTTTAATCCACTTTAACATAAATTTGTTTTCTTCTTCTCTTTGTCCTCAGAGCTCTGGGCAGGACGGAGGACATGGCGGTGCGTAGTACACACCTGTAGTACACATTGAAAGGTAGTATCTCCTAGCGATGTCATTTGACTTTCACTTTGATTCTGTGGATACAGCTGTTACAGTATAAAGAACATCTGAGCATCGCAGATGAAAACAAGAGGCGGGACTTCTTGAAGAGCTGCCTCAGGCAAGTGACACCTGCAGCAAGTGTTGAGTTACTCTGATTACTGTCAATCCGATTACAGACTGATTACCTGATGATTCTGTTACAGACAGTGATTGTAAATCTGTTTCCTGTTTGTCTCCAGTCTCCCGTTCTCTGCGGAGGACTCTGGACACGTTCAGGACCACTACACTCTGCTGGAGCGACAGATCATTGTCGAGGTCAGTAGCTGTCGACTTACTGGTTTCATCTGGTCTGAACTGGAGTATTCCTATCACCTGGCCCAGTTTACTCCCAGTTTGACTCCAGTTTAATCCCATTTTCCCTGTTTTGTTGTTATTAGGCAACAGACCGGCAGGCAGAACGCGGAGGGAAAGTAGACATTTTCCAGAAGTTTCCCAGACGAGCATCGATCCTCAACATGCCCCTGATCACGACTCTGTACTACTGCTGCTTCTACCACTACAGCGAGTCCGAGGCTAGTTTGTACTTATACACGTTCAGATACAGTATATGTACTTCATAGTAACTCAGACTTTGTTTGGACTGTGGAAGATGAATCCAGGAACTTGTAGCCGAGGCAGGATTCGTACATACATTGAACTTGTCTCCTGGTTTACTTTAAGTTTAGACTAAAATGTGAATCAGATTTAGTGAGTTTGATAGTTTTAAGACAAGTTCACATAGAAACTGCTTCTTGCCCGCCTACATATTTATCTATTTTTTTTGTTGACTGAAATCAAAGGAGCTGAATAACTGCTTCATATTCCCAGGACATCTTTTTCACATAATTCCACAGCATCTTTACTGGGTTCAGGTCTTGGTTTTGACTGGACCAGCAAAGTTTGCGGTTGTTTTTTTTACACCGTACCTGGTGCTGTTACTACAGTTTGCCAAAAACCAGCTTGGTATGCCACCCCACCATTGGGAAAAAGATTTGAAGACTGATCATCCCAACAGTGACGAAAGGTGGAGGGTGCATCATGATTTGGGTTTTTCTGCCTTTGGAAAGGGACAGTTTGTTGTCATTATCCTGTAGAATAATGTTATGTGTGTTTGCAGGGAACGTACAGCAGTCCTCTGAACATCCGTCAGACCTTCAAGGTGAGAACTGATCATTTAACCTCTTGAACACGATAACCACTGGTAACTAACCACCACTGACTCCCGACCCCAGATTTCAGAGAAGCAGTACTTTGTGACGGCGCTGGCGACGCGGGCGAAGCTGAAGGCGTGGTTGGATGTGGACGCTCTGTTCACCAGCAGGAACTGGCTCGGATTCACCAGGAAGAAGTCACCGCTGAGCTTCCAGCGAGTCGTTGACATCCTGCAGAAAAACTCCGCCCCCACACAGGTAAGGGAGCTTAGACACCACAGCACAGGTGTAGGTGAGGTCTGTGGCTGACAGGTGTGTTGACTGATTGACAGGTGCTGCAGGAGTACGTGGCTCTAGTCGATGACTCAGACCTGAGGATCAGTTTGGCTCAGAAACACAAATGTCACGACATTGTCATAAACGTGAGTTATTTAGTTCCTTAAACCAATCAGAATCGTTCCTCTGATGTCATGATGACTAGCATGTCTCTGGGCCAATCAGACGTACCGGGACCTGAAGGACAGGCAGCTGTTGCTGGGATACCTGAAGAAGATGGAGCGAGGGTCAGTGGAGGAGAGAAAGATCAATGAGCTGCTTAACAACTCGGTAAGAAAGAGAAGGATCATCTTCATCCTCTGTATCATGTGACCTCACTCAATCTTCTTCTCCTTCTCTTTCAGCAAATCCGGTGGAAAAACTGACACTTAAAGACTTTTATTTTGAAACAACAGTGACCGTTCCTTTGTAAAGAAACGTGTGTTGCCGTGACCACCAGAACGTCCAATCAGCTTGCAGCTGCTTTAGAGGGGAGCACTTGATTCTACTCTCCCTTAAAAGCAGGACGGGTGGGGACTAGTCGACACTTCAACAGTAACAACTGAAATAAGTAAAAACAATAAAAATATGTCACTATGTTTGAATTCAGTGATTTCACACACAAACTTGCACATATTTGTATTTATGTAAACTTAATTAATCCCAATGGTTTGAGTTTCCTGGTTTTCTGCTCAAATTGTTCATGAAATGTGACTTGATCTTCACCAAAGTCACAACGGTTGATAAAACACAAACAGTCAAGATCTTTGTCACTGTGTGTTCTGGTGGTCACATGTTCCACTTTTAAATAATTTCTGTGAACACAGCACCAGGTGTGTACAGGTGTGAGAAACATGTCTGAGGCCAACACACGGACATAAACCTGATCCTTCTGTCTGCAGGTATTATTTAATAAAACATCTTATTAGCCCCAAACTCAAATCTCAGCAGTGGCAAGTTAAAATGTGCTGTTCATACTGACACAGAGCAGTCCTGAGGTTGGTAGTTCGATCCCCGTCTATAGGAGGACAATGACACCTATCAAATAAGATATCTCACTGTCTATGGACACTAAGAACATTCATAATGATGCTGATCAAAGTGCAGACACCAGAAATAAAATAGATGTGGTTGATGAAGAGTTCATCATCACATCTTCATCAGTGTTTTAACTGATGAGAGAGCGGAGAGGGACTGAAGACTTGGATCAGGGTCTCGTGATCATTTACAGGTTTTGATATTCATCCAGAGCAGACAGGATGTTGGACTCAGCAGATAACTCAATGAGTTTCACTGAGGTGAAGTCTGACAGATCCACGTCCCTGGTTCTATGAACAGGAAGGTGGAGCTGAGATTCCCTGATGAAGAGGTGGAGAAGAACCAGGTCCACACTGACACTGATTCACAACTAAACTAGCTGAGGAGCTGGTCCCGGACCAACAGAAACCCCTCATCATCGCCACAGTGTAGTTACAACAGACTGTGGATCCAGTGTCCATAGTCTTGATCCTCAACAGGATTAATGGAAAAGACACCGCCCTTAGTGTGCACCCCCTCTTATCTCCTACTCGAAAGGTGTCACATCCATGAACTTTACACCACTATCCAGCATCAGTCCTACAACCTTACTTAATGTGTCAGTGTGGCGTATTTGTAAGCTCATGTTTAGTGCGTTTGGTTGCGTTTTTAAAGCGATTTAATGTGAATAATTTAACGTGGGTTCCATTTCTTGCATCTTTTCTTATTTTATCTTGGTTCAACACAGATATCCTGGATGTGGATTTGATGTAACTGCTTTGGTTTGGTTTAGTTGGGTTAACGTTTTTAAAGCGATGTTATGTGACGGGGTGTAGGTGCCATTCCTGGCACAACTCACCCCTTTTCATGGTCTGGACCAGAACAGCACCGAATAAGTCTCGAAGCTTATGTCCCACTGAAACCGGGTCCTGGAAAAGTTAATCCAGAAAGACACCTGGATTCCGGATCAACCCGGTTTTGTCTCCACCTGCGTCTGATCGTTCAAACTCTGATCGAGGAGAAAATAAATCTTGATGATTTTCCAGTCGGAGAAATTAAAGAGCTGCTGATGTGATGGAACTGGTCCAGAGGGAGGAGGAAGAAGATGAGCACGATGAAGAAGACGCATTAAGAAATGAAGACGCGGAGGCTGTGGTGCGTTCAGGGTCCACTCAGACGCTGGAGGATTAAGAATGAATAAATGATGGAGATAAAATATGAATAAGCGATGTCTCGGACGCGTCAGTGCGGTCACGTGACGTCCCCCCTCCCGGGAGTCTGTGCGGGACTCAAGTCTCTTCATTCACAGACAGCGCGAGGACACGGACACGCGGAGCGCGAGCGCCAGGTGAGTTTTTATCTCTAGTTACTGTTTGTGTAGTATTACTGCAGTATTACTGTGGTACATGTCAGAGTATTTTATGTTACACAGAGGTACTGCTGTGGTACACGTTAGAGACAGTACACGTGTACTAACACGCAGTGTGTTGTAGTTTTATAATATTTCAAATGGTTTTTACTTTTATTATATTTTATTTATCATCCACTGATTATTGATTAGTTTTCAGACATAAAAGACATTTGAGTTTATAAATGTAAAATTATACATAAAACATACTACCACTACTACTACTACTACTAGTACTAGTATGAATACTAACAATACTGAGAACAGTTCTCACCTGTGGTTCTTTAAAATCACTGCAGCAGCTTCCATGTTCTATATATAAGGAACTGGAACAGAGAATATAAACACGTCAGGATTAAACACGGCTGATGGAACGTGTGGCTCTGCATGTACATGAAAAAAAGACCACCCAGCACACAGTATAATCCACTAATATCATAAAATGTTTGTGTACTTAGTGCTAGTGTTCGTAGTACTTTAATACTTTTAAAAATCATTTTTTGATGATAAGTACTTTCTAATGTTTCTTTTTTAATTTTACAACTCGGGAGGGGAGGAAGGGAGGAAACAGCTTATGTTATATTACTGCAGTATTACTGCAATAGCTGTAACGTTACTGTGATAATACTGCAGTACTGTAGTGTGTTTCCAGACCTGGATCATGATCAGTAAGTCACAACTTAACAAATGTTGAAACTAAAACCACTTCCGGTGAACTCACTGATACGGGAACTAAAGATTTGGTCAGTCATTGACGTGTTTTGTTCCTGAAACGTCTCAGTGAGTCAAAGCGAGCGAGAACAAATACGTAGGTGAATCAAAAGTCACAGAGAAGCAGGGAGAGAATTTTAGGACAAAACTTGGTGTGAAAATATTAACATGACTACGTCTGGAGACGTGGTTCCCAGAGTTAGTCAGTGTGAGAGGAGTCCAGCAACAGTTACCACAGACCGTTATTTTGGCGGGGGTTTTCCTGAAGCCTGTCACACAGGAAACAGTCAATCACTGAGACTCAAAATGATCAGCAGTTTGTCTTTCATGATCAAACCATCAAGGGCTTGTTTGAACACGTTTGTTTCCTGCTGCGGATTTAAGTCTTTTATTCTCTTGGGTGAGACAGGAAGTCAGCTCAGCTTCCACAACCTGATCAAACTCTGATAGTCAATATCATCATAGGCAGATGAGTCACTTTACAGTTTTATCTGGTTTAAAACATAAAAACATGAAAATATCACCTTGTGGTCCATTTAGCTGCTGGAACTCTCAGTCACATTCACTGATCTTCATCTGCTGACAAAGTTTGTTGAGGAAACTGGACAAAATGATCTTAAACAGAACAAAACAGATTTTTTTTTCCTGAAACATGAGGGTTTGATTAAAACTTAATTTATGTCCAGGTGAGGCGAACAGGTGAGTCTGCTTTCCTCAGACTGGCCTAAGAGCAGAGAAGTCCAGTCGCCAGGATTCAGCTTCCAGATTCAGACAATAACGCAGGGGCGACGAACTGCATTCTGATTGGCTGTTATCTCTTCTTGCAGATAAACCTCGATCTGATTGGCTTTTTCCATCTCTCTGAAGACACCATGCGTGAGCCGAGTGTTCCTGAGACTGTTTTAACAACGACTAACAAGACTTTGGCGTGTGAGCCTCCATACGACGATGGCCGCCTGCCGCTGGTGCTGCTGTACAGCGTGGTGTTGGTAGTTGGCCTGCCTGCTAATCTGCTGACCATCTATCTCACCTGGTTGCAGGTACGCAGGAAGAACGTGCTAGGTGTTTACCTGTGGAGCCTGTCGCTGTGTGACCTCACCTACCTGTTCACGCTGCCTCTGTGGGCGTACTATGTCAGTCAAAGTCACCAGTGGCCATGGACTTCAGTCACCTGCAAGCTGACGGGCTACATCTTCTTCAACAACATGTACATCAGTATCTTCCTGCTCTGCTGCATCTCCTGCGACCGCTACGTGGCAGTAGTCTACAGCGCAGAGTCCCGGGGTCTGCGGCGGCAGCGCCTCGCCGTCTTTGTCACCCTCGCCATTGTCCTGACGGTTGCTTTTGGTCATCTCCCCGTCTTCACCATGAAAGAGGGCAACACCGTCGAAGGCAGCAAGCGCTGCTTTGAGCCGAATCGGAGCAGCTCCTTGGTGACGGGATTCAACTACGCCCGATTTGCGGTCGGTTTCCTGATCCCGCTGCTGCTGCTGGTGGTGACAAACCGCGGAATCCTGGTCAACGTGCAGCGCAGCACGGGTTTGCGGTTAGAACAGAAGGAGCGAGTCCGCAGGTTGGCTGTGGCGGTAGTGGTCCTGTTCCTGGTCTGCTTCGCCCCGTACCACCTGCTTTTGCTGGTCAGAGCCATCATGTTCCATTTCGGGCAGCTGGAGGACGGTGTCTGTCTGTTTGAGAAAACCATGTACACCCCCTACACCATTTCACTCGGCCTGTCCACCGTCAACAGCGCCGTCAACCCTATCCTCTATGTCCTGTCTAGTGACAACATCCGCAAGGAGCTGCGCCGAGGACTTACACAGGTCTGCAACCGAGCAACCCCGAGATCTGACAGCAGCCAGAACAAGAACCAGGCCAGGGACACCTCAGACACAACAACGAAGCCCAACAAGCAACAAGGAGAAAAACCATCTGGTACCTGACATACCCACCTCTAAGTCCCTAGTGGATTTTTACGGACTCTACAAGGCTCTACTGGATAGAGTCTGCTGGTCTCTAATGGTCTTTGAGTGACTTGAACTGTGCTGGTTGATTCTGAACTGTCATGGATCTAAATGTGAAGGTCCAGAGCTGTAGGTGGCACTAGGGGAAAACATAGAGTCATAAAAACCCTTTGATTCTGAAATGAGACCAGGACCAGAAACTGGCGAGTTCTCTCTCTCTGTGGACTAAAGGGACAGATGCAGGGACTTCACCTCTACCAGAGATTCAGACTGAGATTCCAGAAACTGAATTGTGGAGTTTCCGTAGATTAACATTTAAATCATTATTGTTCGATCACAAACAGACGGTTTCACAGTGAAGATCCAAGACAAGACTTTGGACTGAGAGGACGACCTGCAGCTGCCAGATACACGTGGTGCAGTATGGTAAATGGTAAATGTTCTGCACTTATATAGCGCTTTTCTACCTAGGCTGGTACACTGCTTTACACTGCTTCTCATTCACCCATTCACACACACAAGCACACACACATTCACACACCGATGGCAGAGCTGCTA
>JAUYWH010000016.1:19079655-19111392 GCA_034779795.1 Ctenopoma multispine | reverse complement strand
CAGTATCTTGCCCAAGGACACTTCGACATATGACAGGAGGAGCCGGGAATCGAACCACCGATCACACGATTGGCAGGTCTCGATCTACCTCCTGAGCCACAGCCGCCCCGTGTGGAGTACGGAAAGTAAAAATAGTCTGTTAGGTTTTCTAGACTTCAAGTCGTTTACACCTTGAATGTTTTCATGAATTAAAATAAACATCAGATGTCAAAGGTCACATATGTAGAACAAAAACATGTTTGTTTTCTGTGTGTGGTGACACAGTACATTTACAACACTGTACTGGAGAACTACAGTTCAGGGGGAAGTGTTCTACTTTTACTCCAGTACAGTTACACAACATGTTAAAAGTTTTATCATCTGCCTGTGATTCAGTTTACTTCAGTGTCTGTAGCAGCTGTCGCACATCACAGTCACACACTCAACACAGGAAGGGTTAGTTTACCACAGCTGTACTGCAGACAATAAAGTACCTCTGAGTACTGTGTAGTTGTGTTTCTTACTTTACGTGTAAGAATCTCTGATGCAGCTCTTAAATCTTTATATTAACACAATTTATCATCACTGTGTCTGTCGTGTTCTGTTTAACATTTTCATGTTCACTGTTCTCTGTAAACAGCGTTTGACGTGATTTTTGTTCAACATGATGTACACACTCTTGAACTCTCGACCCTGTGACTAGTGTCTTACTAAAAGGTAAAAAAAAAGGTGATGACAGAACTGTACTATACTATGCTTGCAGAGTGTTGCAGTAACAGTCTGTTTCTAAGGACAGAGTGTTTGGAGGTGAACCAGACAGTTTTTAACCCTTTACTAGTTTTGGTTAGTGAAAACAAACCTGTTCTGTATGTAGGATCAATAACGCTGCTGATTTATTTTATTAATCTGATTCTGAAAAGTTACTGTAAAAACTCTAGTGTAGTAAAGGTATGAAGCAGCAGAAAATGGAAATACTGAAGTACAAATACCATAAAAAGTACTTCAGTAAAAGTACTTTCTGTCTGTTTGAATGAGGTAAAGATCAAAGTGATTCAGCTACAGAAAAGAGCCTGAAATGTCACCGCTTCCTTTTTCAGGAACAAACCTTCCACAACGAGCTGTTTTCACATCAACATCTTACCTGCTTGTTCAGACTTTGGAGGCTGGAACATGGTCAGCATCACAAGTCTGTGGAGACTTGCTGAGTCCTGCTTCTCTCAGGGTTCTGCAGTTCTGACTGGTCCCAGGTGTTTGACCTGCCACAGACAAAAACATTCAGTTACTTTAAAACTGGTCTGAACAAACAGTTCCTTCCAGAAGTACCAGAACAACAAGACTATTTATTTTACTGGAGACTTCAGCCCTAGTTTGATGGCGTGTTCACTTTGATACGTTGGACAGCACAAACCAACAACAAACTGTGAAACTTTCAAACAAAAACTTGTTTTATTCTAATTCTGAACTTTTGTCTTGTGTCCATGATTTGATTTTAAAATTACTTCAGTGAAAAACAAATTAGTCTTGTTGCTGCACTTTTGGAGGGGACTGTATCTGTTACGTGTTCAGACCCAGGGCTTCATTCCCGTCTTAGACTCATTTAACCCTTCGCTGCCTCCAGAGCAACTCACCAGTTTTAATCCACTTTAACCTTCAAACAACAATAGACTGCAGCTCCAGTCGGTCCAGTACCTTCAACCTATATCCAATATTCTCATTAGTCCACATCCAAGAGTCCGTCTTTGTCCCACACAGAACATCTCTGATTCTAACAGGAAGAAAATTCTACATGATATTATACTAATAAGAAATGATAATAATGATAAGATAACACTGATCGAATGTTTAATAAAATGTCTTCATCTTAAAAGGAACTACAGTAGAAAGTACTATATGGGAACATTCTAGTACAGGTAAAAGGAAATAGACTAAATGTACTGACAAGCTGTTCAAACATAAAACACTGTGTGTGAAACAAAGGCATCAGGTGTCCCAGAATCTGAGACTCACAGATGTGAAGTAATAAACATTTTTAAATATCACTCTGGAACATTCAGACGACTCCTTTAATCATTAATCACTGAGCTGCAGATCAGCAGAAGTGAAGCCATCAACAGGAAATGGGACCAGTTTTTTCAGAGTTGTTCACAGGTACACATGGACTCACCACAGACTGTATAGAGACGTTTGTTAACAGGAAGTTATAGAAACCACAGTGTTTCCTGTAAAAAAATTTCACAAAGAGGTCAAAATGGTTTAAACATCATATTTCTCCTGTTCTTTATCGTCACTGTACAAAGTATTGTGAAATGAAATTGGAACATTAAAAAAAACTCAGAATGAGCCTAACATTTATTTATAAATAACGTGAAGAAAACAGTGATCACGAGCTGCATGACCTGCATGAACCTGAGCTGCTGTGTCTCTCTGACTTGCACATCAACCTAACAAAATAAAAGCTTTTCATTCACATTTTCCTGACACCCGGCGTTCTGTGACCATCACCTCAATCCACGGAAACATTTCAGTACAACTGAACATCTATGAGGGTTCAGGTTTGTGATGGTTTCTGTAGATCGGTGTGATCCTGAATCAGTTTTAGAGACTTTAAACAGAGCTAAGTGTTTCTTCACATTTAATTTCACATAAAAAACCTCTAAATTCACAGGTTTTAAACTTTCAGGTTTCAGTCATTTCTCTGATTTTAATCGAGTGTCTGTAAAGTTTGCAGCTGCACTAAAAACCTGCAGAGACAATAATTCTGATAAACATCTCCACGTCGAGCTACAGCTGTGTTGTTGTCTGTCTGACCCAGTTTCTGCTTTTCTTGGGACTCTTTGATTGGCTGAGATTGTCCCCTCATTAATGATTCACAGACCTGTCAGACACAACCAAAGGTTTAATGAATGTTTAACGAGGAGCCTGTTGACCTGAATAAAATATGAGAAAAACCGAGTCTGGTACAGAGTCGTCGTTTGACTGCATCACATCGTTTACAGAATTATGAAAACACAATTTAAATTCACACGGACACTCAAATAACAATGAAACACATGTACACAGCTGTCCAGGTGTGACCCCCCCCCCCCCATACACACAGACACAGAGACTAAGACTTTCATCAGACTCTTTTATTATGTTCGGCTGCTAACACGTTCATAATTACAAAGATTCTTTAAATGGTGAAATTGGAGGAAACAAAGCAGTAGTGTTCAGGTGTGCTGCCCCCAACACCTGACTCCACCTGAGATCTGAAGTCAAAGGGGTGGAGGGTGGAGGGGGCATTAGAAAAGACCGTCACTTACACAAAATCAAAGATTATTTTTCTCCTACAACAACAACAAAGATGATGATGTGCAACTTGAACAAAAATTTAAAATTAATTCAGTGTTTTTCCATCAGAGTGAGAGCTCCTGTCTGTAGGAAGTTAGCCACAGTTAGCGCAATGACTAACTGCCCTCTAAAGCTCAACAGGAAGTTATTTAATACAGAAGAAAGAGGTGATTGGTCCCACTGAGCCAATCACAAGAAAGGTCAAATACAGCAGCTGTCATCAAGGGGGTGGGGTTAGAACGAGCAGGCGTGGCTTCCCAGCAGGTAAAATCCAACTAAATAAAAGCAGCAGGAAGCACAGACTGACCCTCCACAATAAAATCAAAGTTAAAATCTCAGTCTGCAGCCTGATTGGTTCATTAAGTCGGGGGGGTCTGAGGTGGGGGCTCTCAGGACTCTAAGTCAATGCCATCCAGGGTCAGCTGGCTGCGGTGGGGAGAGTTGGGGCTTGGGGGGCTGCTGGGGTTGGAGCTGTTGGAGGGGGTTGAGTGTTTGGTGGAGTCCGAATCCGGCTGGGGGGTGGGGGGCATTTAAAACACATGGGGGGAGAGAGAGAGAACAGTTGAATTAACTTTTGTCAGACGCCTTTTAAACATCAGGTGGTTCTGATCCAGGTCCACGTGTGAACCTGACTTCCTGAGCTGGACTATCATTTACAGTGTGTTACCTCTCGGTCCAGGTCCTGGTCCAGTTCAGAACGAGAAGAAGCTCCACCCCCAAAATCTGAACCAATACAAACACAGATTAACAGTGACGCCTCAGCTTCACTTGAGGCTTCACAGGTTATGTATGTGCAAAGGTGAGTTTACCTGATGCCGTGCGGGTGATGTGCGACTTGTTTCGCTGTTGCCTGGAGATACTGGACAGGGGGCGGGGTTTATCTTTGATGGACTCATCCTGAGAGGAAGGCATCACACTCTGCACACACAGTAAAACACAGTGAAGACAGGTGGAGAACAGGTGAGTCTCAGCACCACCTGTGTTCGAAGTAAAATCACTAATGTCATAAAACAACTGGATTAGCTCAGTGAGGGGGGATTTCTGCTTCCTGCTGTAAAGACTCATCAGAACCAAAGACCTGACAGGTGACCTGCTGTCGACACTCATGAGGAGAGAAACAGGAGAAAGGAGTAGTTCATATAAATCAGCAGTGTTTTACCAGCTGCTGGTCTCATGTCCTTCCCTCGTCCCTCCCAGGACTTTACAGAAGTCAGGATGAAGGTCCAGAGAGAAGCTACGGTTCAGTGTTAACTCTACAGCATGGAGCAGAGATCGTTTCTAAATCTGAGCTTCAGTCAGCAGACCCTCCCTCCTTTGACAGCTCCATGTTTACCCCTCCCACACCCACCTTTCATCACAGACCAACGCTGAGTTCAGGTTATTTCATATGGTTGAAATTTCCAGTTTATTTAGCACCTGAACTTAAGCCTTAACAAGGCTCAATGATCTCTAGAAACCTCAAACCAGAGTGAAACAGGAGGGGGAGCAGGGGTGAGGGAGATCGAGAGAAGCTGGCCTACCCTTCCCAGAGAGGAGGTGGAGGGAGAGGAGGAGGAGGAGGAAGGCTGCAGGAGGCTCTGCTGTGAGGAGGAGCAAGAGGAGGCGTCTTTCTGCAAGAAGGCGCCGGCCGACGCCGATGTCATGTGATAGACGTGCTCAAAGTTGGAGGGGGGGGAGATGAGGGTGTGACGGGAAGAGGAGGAGGAGGAGGGGGAGGGAGAAGGGGAGGGGGAGAGAGAAGTGACATCACCAACCTGTACAATCAGGGAAGAGGAAGAGCAGGAGGAGGTGAGGAAGGTGAGACAGGGCAAAGAGGAGAGAAGAAAGGAGGAGTCAGTGTGATGAACAGAGCCATCAGAGGGGAGGGGGTGGAGCAGAGGGAGGAGAACATGCCGGCAGGAGGGGGGGAGAAGTTAAAGAGAGGAGGTTACCAAAGGGAGGTCCATGAGGACCTGCATCCCGTCTCCTGGTCCCATGTGGGCCACGTGGTTAAAGTTTGTAGGATTAGAAATCATCCTGGACCTAAGCTCAGGGTCTCTCAGCATCTCCCTGTAAACACAGGACACGTTACACATCCTGCACAGAACAGGACACACACAGCATGTTAGATGGCGCGCACAGGACACCTTACACGTCACACACGTCACACACGTCACACACGTCACACACGTCACACACGTCACACACCCACAGGACAAGTTACACATCACACACAGAACATGTTAAATGTGACACACACAACACGTTACATACAGAACACAACGCACAATAACGCACAGAGACTTTTCACACGAAACACATACATCATATAAACAACACCACCTGTTCAGGTGTGAACACATCAGTGTGGGACTGTTAATTTTGCTGAATAACTTTGCTCAATCACCTCCTCTGCTGCAGTCGCTCCTCCTCAGGAACTTTGAAGAGAAACTTCCTCTTGCTGCGAGTTCGAACCATCAGCTTCCTGCTGTGGTCGGACGTCTCAGGGATGGTGAGGTCTCCCTCTGAGAACAGACAGGTATTAGCTTTACAGCTGTGCAGAGGTGGTGTTGTATTTAAGCCCAGGCGTGTTTCTGGGTTGTTACCTGATGAGGTGTTGCTGAAGTAAATCAGACGAGGAGGTTCTGAACTTAGCAGGTTCAAAGTCCCTTCAATATTCAGAGGTCTGATCTGAGAACAGAGACACAACAAGGTTTTAGCTGGTCCTGAACTCTGATTGGCTGGTTCCAGCCTGTGGTGTTATTAGTTACCTTGCGGAGGGAGATGGTCTGGACCCACTCTGCGGTGTGAATGTCAAAGACATCAACTCCATTTTCACTGTACACCGTTAGGTGGGATAAGTTCGAGCCTGCACAGCAGAGGGACAGGTTTCACCACACACTTTTTCAAAGATGAGCACAAGAGACCAGTTGTCTACACCTGCCTGAACTCACCTGACCACCAGCATTACCTATTTGAACTCACCTGACAACCCATACCCGGTCTGATGTACCATAAATAACTTACTGCATGCGAGTGGCGTTGCTGGCCACATCAGTTCCTGGGTCCGGGACCTGCGGCCCTGTCCGTCCACGTAGATTCCGAGTTGGCTAAAGCAGAGCAGCACCTCACTTGATCCGACCTCCAGGGCGTGCAGGGCGTCCAGGGGCTGCTGGGCCAGGAAGGCCAGCGATGGGTCAGCTGGGCTAACGAGGCTGATGGGGGATGACTCTCCCTGCAGGGCCAGCAGAGCGAAGCCAGAGGGATACCCAACGCACAGCCGGTCCCTCACCATACCCAACCACTGCACCACACCTGGAGCCTGAACCTCCCACAGCCTCTTATGGTGGGGCTTTGCTCGGGTGATCTCGTAACATTGAACCTGGAGGAAGACAGAACCGGAACATTAAAACAGAACCAGAGTAGTTCACTTAAAGTTTTGACTGAATTCAGGATTTTGACCTTTTGTTTGACACCAGCCAGCAGGCAGGCTGGGCCTCCGGGTCGGAGGACCCCTGTAGTCAGAGCCTGGCAGCCTTTGGTCTCAGTCAGCTTGATATCGAAGGCAGGCTCTGCACCCTCCAGAACCCCCCAGGGGTGAAGATGAACGTGACGGTTCCTACCGCAGAGCAGAACGATAATTTTCTCCTTTGGAATCAAATCGATCTGGTAAACCTTCTTGCTGTCTGCAGCACGGAGGATCACTGCAGAGAGAGGCAGAGGTTACTTATTTACAGAAACCAGACTCTAAACGCTCTGGTTTCAATAACTGAGCCTGTTGAGGACAAGCTTTGGGTTCTGCATCATTCTAAAATATCAAAACTGAAACGAATGTGGGTGGATTGGTCAGTCTCACCGTCTCTAGTGACCTCAACCACAAACAGGCCGTCTTCGGTTCCCAGGACAATCCTCTCCCGATCTACAGAGAAACACAATGTGTGTGAAACTCTTCAGAATCAAACAAAGGAACCATCTGGGAGACCAGCACCTGAAAACATGCTGAGAGCTCTGACACCATCATATCAGACTAGAAATGTACCCTAAAAATAGGATCTAAACCTCCTCAAACCTCCCCAAAACATTCAGTTGTCAAGACCTGTTTTAAATTTCTCCACACCTTCACATTCAATTCTTTAAACTTCTCCTCTTCCCTAAAAGGAACCTTCCTGCATATTCTCTGAACATCTCAAAAACTGTCCAAACCTTCATTACCATGAGAACAAATTAGACCTGTGAACAACTTCACAGTACTTCACTCTGTTAGTATTAGTATTCACTACAGTATCGGTAATACACAGTACTGTTGAGGACTAGTTGTCACTGACCGAGCACTGCGGCAGAAAGCATGGTCTTGATGATGGGCAGTGAGGCATCATAGGCCTCATGCAGAACATGGACTTGCTGGCTCTTCAGCAGGTTCTTGGTCAGAATGCTCTGCAGACTCTCCAGGATTCTGACCCACTTCCTCTTCTCTACCTCGCTCTCCGCCAGGACCAGCAGGGACACAGAGGAGAGCTGCGTTATCAACTGCGAGGATGTCACCTGATCATAATGACAACAACAATTAAGACAGGTCAAAGGCAAAAGACCAGACACAAGGGGCGTCTGAGGGGACGGGGCCTCCTACCCTGAAGATGCAGGGGATGTCCTTCCTGGTGGCGTGGATCACATCAGACGCCAAGACAGAGCTGACGGAAATCTCCTCATCTCTGAAACAGAAAACACAAGATAATGTTTTTTTCTGATTCAATTTTTAAAAAAAAAAGTAAATTCCACTCAAAAAGCCAAAAGCCAGGACTATCTAAACCTGTAGTTTTCATGACTCCAGAACCCTAAACAACACAACACCTCCCCAACTTCAACAGCATGTAACGCTTGTCGACCATGAAAAAAAACCTCCTCAAGACTACCCCAAAACTCCTGAATCATCCCCACACTAACAGAACCTGCACAAGATCGCCAGAACCTCCTAAAAACACACCAATGTTTTCAAACCAAACCTACCCAAACAGTGCCGGCTCGACCCATTTTGGTGCCCTTTGCCAAGATTACGTCTTGGTGCCCCGTAATCAACCGCCTATACACCTTAATGTATTTGTCCATATTTTCCCCATTTATAACCCGACATCGTCACTCTGTCGCTCTGTCAGGTGGAGACAGGGGTGCTTTTTCTGGCACAACATGGCTCGGGCAGACAGATCCTGGCTGGAAAAGGACTAAATAACTATTGCGTTTCACTTCATTAAGAAAAGAATCATGGGGAGTTTATATAGGGGAAAAGCCCAAATAAGGGGGCAGGAGCCAAGAGCCGGCTCTATACCCAAATGTGCTTAAAACTAAGCTCAGTTTGTTTATGCTGAGTTGCTGATGTAAACTTAGCCCAAACCTAACCCAAACCCAGACAGGAGAACTGGTTACCTGAGGTCAAGGACCAGACTGGCCACCACGCCTGGCTGTGTGGACTTTCCCTCTGGCACATCGTAGAGAAACAGCTTACAGTCAGAGACCACAGCGAATGCTCTTTGCCAGCCCTTCTTCACGCCACTGGGCTTTGGGATCTGAACAGACAGACATGAGTCAGGTATGTGGAAGTACTGTGCAGCTGATAAAGGGCTGGCACTGTGTCAGTGGTCATACCCTGACGTATCCCTTGTAGGCGGTGCCAATGCCTCTCTGGACGTCGATGCCCTGCGGCCTCTTGGCCTGCTCTGCTGGGATGGGGCAGACCAGGGGGGCATGGTCTTTACAGGAAACGTGGCAGATGAAGGAACACACTGCAGAGAGACGTAGACATTCAGGGCCCGGTTTATATGAGTCTTTAACCCAGAATTACTGATCAACTGGTATCAAACCGTTTCCTTACTCAGTCTTGTCCCCACAGTTATGGATAATCTAGGTTCTCTTTTCCCACAATGACATTTAGGTGTCTCTACGCATCAGACTCAGACTCTGGACTAATGTGTACAGTGTTTGATCTAAGAAACAGACTGAGATCTACTATGTCTTTATTTCCTTCTGCTGTTGAAAGGTGCTGCATGAACACTCTTCCTTAAATACAAACCTGCGTGTACCTGACCTGGCAGTGATGCTTCTCTGCCATGTGATATAACACTAACACTGACCAGGTGGTATTAACCATCTTTAGGTATTGTACCTTCACAGGCATATCCCTGTCTGATGAGTCCCACCATCAGCGAGGTGCAGTGTGTGCACTGAGTCGGACTGGAAAATGTCTTGATGCTCAGCTGGTGAGCTTTGGGCTGTGAACAAACACATGACACAAACATGTTTATTATAAAATGTCATCTCTGGAAAAGATTGGATCAAAGCTGATTAACAGCTGAAAATTAATATACAGATGGAAACTTCTCATCTTTGGCACAAAAAACACAATAAAAAAACATAAAGAAATCAATTAAAATCATCACGGTCCAAAAAACGACCTCAGTCCCAGTCAAACCCAGGAGGAACTTCTCCAAGTTAAGTCCACTTACTACCTGAAGCTTCATAGGAGCAGAGTTTATCAAGCCCACATGAACTAGCTGAACCCTTCAGACTTTGTCATGACTACATACTGTAAACCCCATATAGAGGACCTGGAACTTCTTAAAACTGTGTCAACTCTGATCTGCCTGAAACTTATCACAGGTAAGGTAACACCTGGGAGAACACTGCATACCTTTGGTGATGCCAGTGCTGAGCTCTGGTAGGTGGGGAAGGGGCTCTCTGGGACTGATGCTGCTGTAACGTCCTGTTGAGACAAACAAAGTTCAGTCAGATAAAGAAACAAACATCACATTTACAGACCTTCAGGGTGAGACTGACCTCATGTTCAGAGGTGGTGGAGGGCGAGGGGGGGGAGGTATCCGATTTCTGGGGTGGGGAGTCAATGTCTGTGGTCTGCAGGTAAAAAAAAAACACCTGTGTTACACCTTAACACAATAGTTTGTGTTTAACGTTCATGTCACAAAAGTAGAAAACTCGTAGCACAGACACACACTATTACAACAGTACTAACCCAGTTCTTGAGGGGGAGAAAGTTAATTTGCTTTCAAAAATCACAGAAACAATACTAACAAGGCTCAGATTGCAGCTCAGGTAGGGGTGGGGTGTGGAGAAGATCTATGTGGTTGGGGGATTTTGGATCAGTTAACGGACATCTTGAATCTGAAGTCCAGGAACCACGAAGTCCAGGCTCCAAAGGACAGTTATTTGAAGTTACAGACACTAAATATGTCAGTTTGATGTAAGTTTAGTTAAGATCATACTGTCCACCTGTAGATCTCTTCATCTTGGTTTCTACAGGACTATGTATTTATATAGACCTGATCGAAGACTGTAGACCAACTTCACTTCTGCAGATAAATAAACTACGAGAACGTTTTTTACATGGTACAAACGTAAGAACATGAATACGATGTAAGCAGTGATGGAGGCTCCTGAGCTGTCTGCTGATTGGCTGACATGAACAACACGCGGTGACTGTGAACCAATCAGATCAGTAACGACTGAAGGTGGGGTTAACGATCACTAACTATTTGCCCAATGCTAGCAGCTACAATGGACAGCTGGCTGGTCCTGAGGATTGTGGGTAACCTGCAGTTGAACTTACTTCTTCCCTTAGAGCGGGCAGTGAGGAGGCAGAGCAAACAGACACCTCCATGGTGAAGAGAGAAAAACAAGGAGAACCTCATTGGATATGAGCAAGAAACTCAACACAGCAGAGTTTATACAAAGACCAGAAACCTTGCATAGTTAACGAGGGTTTGAGGTCTGAACACTGACATTGAGCTGTACCTAGAACTGTTTCATCTGAGGATCCACCAGAAAACGTGTAATGGTGGTCAGAGCCTCAGGCTGAAACAATCACCTGAGCAGAGAGGACAGAAACAAACAGGAGGAACGGGGCACTCACTCGGAAGGTGAGGTCTGGAGCCAAAGGTGAGGTGTTGAAATACTCAAAGATGGAGTCCTGGAAGTCTGGAAGCTTCAGACCTGCATGGACACAAAAAATTAAATACAGTTTAAGTCTTAGGAGAGGAGGGGAGGGGAGAGGAGGAGAGGGAAGAGGAAGGAAGGGGAGGAGATCAGTAATGAAGTTATCTCTATAACGTCCTGTTAGCTTCAGTTAAATGTTGGAAAATGTTGAGGAGACAGAGACAGACTGTCTCTGTCAGAATTTAATGGTTTCATGTTTTTGTCTCATCATGTCAAATTACCTAAAGTAACCCAAACTAAGTTAAACCAAACTAAACTAAGTTAAACCAAGTTAACCTAAACTAAGCCAAGATAAATTAAGTTAACCTAAACTAAACCAAAACCAAACTGAAACAAAAATGAAACTAAAGCCAAACTAATCTTCCATCTTGCTAATACTGTTCAGGTTTGCCAAGACCTGGACTGTATTTGCAAAAACAGTAAGACTCTGGAGTCACAAGAAACCAGAACACACAGAACCACAGTTAGATGCCTCCAGTAAAAAACTCGGGAGCTGGACCCAACCTGGACCAGCTGTGGTGGACCAGAACCCGACGCCTTCTCTATTTCTATTAACACAATGAAGACGTCCTTGTCTGGTCTGAATAAACGTTACTGGACCCGGACCCCAGGGGGTCTTCAGGTGGTCTCACCTTTATCAGAGCAGGAGCGACTTTCCTCCATCTCCTTCTTCAGATTCTCCATCTGTTCCTCAATGTCCCTGCTCCTCTCCTCCGACTCCTTCAGCTTACTGCTCATCAGACAGGTGAGACAGAGATAGGTGAGACAAGTGGTAACAAACCAACAACCAATCAAAAATCAGTGTGTGACCTCTGACCTCTCCATGTTGATGTTGGCAGCCTTGACTTTACGCAGCTCCTCCTGAACCAGCTGCTTGGCTCTGATCTCAGCATCCAGAGCCGACTGCAGCTCCAGACGAGCCGACATGTCCAGTTTCTGACTGCGCCGCACCTTCCAGAGTGGGTCCTGAGGGGGGAGGAGAGAGGGGAGACGTCAGTCTGTGTGGAGAACCCCGACCCTGAAGACCTGATTGTATATGAGTGTGAACACCACAGGTTACCATGACTAAAACGCTGGAGCAACCAATCAGCTGCTGAGGTGATATGATCTCGTTGATCACCTGCTCCCCCACCCCCCAAAACCCTAAATAAACACAAGGTCCCTGGAATATTTTCAAGGTCCTTTGGAGCTCTTAAGGACTCTTAAAGCTGGGACCCCCACAGTTCCTGGATCAGTTGAAGAATATCCAGGCCTCATCTTCCTTGATGACCCCATGTTCTGGAACATACAGAACCTCTAAAAGGACCTTGGATCGCTGAAGGAGGTCTGGAACTCTGGAACTCAAGAACTCTGTTGTCTGAAAATCCCTGTTAAGACCCCATGACTGCCCTAAAAGACTCCTGGAATACTTCATAGACTCTTACTAAACTCTTCTGTTCCATACGTTATAATCCTCTGGAAATACTCCAGGACTTTTGAAATCTTCTGTTTAAATTTATACCAAGAGGCGTTTAGGTACAAGAACTCCTTCCCTCAAGAGTCAGTGATTCCGGAACTCCTGATCTCCACCCCTCTTTATGGACCAGAGACCCCTGAGAGTCTTCCAGTTTTCACTGGAAGATGATTATGAGTGGCAGCCATGCGAGCCAGTAGCCATGCAAACTCATTAAACTGATTGGCTGGAAGCAGTGACTGACTCACTCACCCTCCGGTCTCCAGCAATTGGAGCCCAGGGCTTCCTAGGAGGCGTGGCCACTCCTGACTCAGGCTGACATAATAGGTGAGAAGACAGTCATCACACAGGTAACATGGGCTGGACCACAGACTGACGTAAAGAGAGTACAGACTGACATCCAGACTGAAGTACAGAGAGTACAGACTGAAGTACAGAGAGTACACACTGAAGCACAGAGAGTACACACTGAAGCACAGAGAGTACAGACTGAAGTACAGAGAGTACAGACTGAAGTACAGACTACAGACTGAAGTACAGAGAGTACAGACTGAAGTACAGAGAGTACACACTGAAGAACAGAGTACAGACTGAAGTACAGAGAGTACAGACTGAAGTACAGAGAGTACACACTGAAGCACAGGGAGTACACACTGAAGTACAGAGAGTACAGAGAGTACAAAGAGATATACAGAAAGCACACACACATAATTACAGGCAGTACTGTGTTTACAGAGGTGTTACTGTAGTACAGGTGTGTGAACAACCCTGAAAATTGAGTGGAACCTTTGTTTACATCAGCTGAGTAGAGCAGCAGGTAAACCCACTTCCCCCATCTCTTTCACAATAAAAGCCTTTTGTTAGAAATCTCTCTTGGCAGGACTCCTTTCCTTAGAGAGCTTAGAGTGTGTGTTTGTTTTGTGTGTGTGTGTGTGTGTGTGTGTTTGTTGTGTGTGTGTTACCAGAGGTCTGGTTCCCAGGCTGGAGCTGCGCAGTGTTTCCAGTTCCTCTGTCATCTTGGTTGCCAGGGCCTGAAGGTAACCTCGGGCATCCTTCTCGTCACTCACCCTGGACAAAACAAACATGTTAAACACAGAGATGGACCACAAATGTGGACTACAGAATCTGGGACCTTCAGCTCACCACTGGATGATCTCTGCGATCTGGGCCTCCCAGTGAGCCACACTGTCTTTCTTAGACGACAAGTCCTGAAGCTCGTCCTCCAGCTGCCGGTTCTGAGCTGTCAGTTTATCGACAAACGAGCACAGCTGTGAGGACAGAGCAACCGTTAGGACCATAACCTGCAGCAGCACTACACACAGAGAGATGTACTAGTAGTAGTACTACAGTAGTACTGGTACTGTGTCACCTTGTCGGTCTCGACTGTCAATTTACGGTTTTCTTCTGACAACAGGTTTTTCTCTCGTTCATATTTCTCCTTGAGAGCTGCAATGGCCTCGTCCATCTCAGTCTGTCTGCAGAAAGACAGAAAAAAAACCTGGTTCAGGACTCACCTGTCCCTGTTTGCAAAGCCTGGTTCGCCTGTCCCTCTTGTTTACCTGGTTCAAGACTCACCTGTCTCTCTTGGCCTTGTCCAGCTTGTCTCGGAGCTGCAGCAGCTCCTTGTTGGCAGTGAGCTGTGCCCCCTCGGACTCGTGCAGATCTTTGCAGAGGTTTTTGATCTCGGAGGAGTGGGCTGAGTCCCTCCTGAGCAGCTCCTCCTCGTAGAATAGGACTTTCTTATCAAGCTCAGCCTTCAGACGGGACAGCTCTTGCTGAGACTCGACGCCCCCTGCTGCTGCTCCCCTACCCTGCTGAGACTGAGAACAGAACCAGAACCACAGTTATCTTTATGAGGACCAGTAGTTTACAAAGTGAATGGATTGTCAATGATTTATCAGAACCGTTCCTGGTTCAACCACAAACCTGAACACATTAGAACTGATCCTCATTTAAATGCGACATGGTATCATGACATAAACTCACTAAATGTGCTGCACCTGCAGTGTTTCTTTGATCGGGGCTGATCTCAGAAAGACTACGGTTAAGTTGTACTCAATGTCAGCAAGTGTTCACTCAGGAAGAGACAGGTATAGTGTGTGTGTGTGTGTGTGTGTGTGTGTGTGTGTGTGTGTGTGTGAGAGAGAGAGAGAGAGAGAGACCTCTGACCTTAAGACTCTCCAGCTCCGTCTCCAGCTGTTTGGAGTACACCTCACTGTGCTCCCTCAGCTTCCTCTCCTTTGAAGCTTCGGCCTTTGCGTCATCCAGCTGCGCCTCCAGCTGATAAACACACAGCTCCTTTTATTTCAGGCTTTTATTCTGAAGGCTCTTCACATGATTCTCCTCTCTATTTACATGTGGTTCATGTACTGTAACACACACAGACTGTTTACGTGATACAGACTGTGGACCAGACTGTGTCTGTCAGTAACTGAACTGCTGGAGTGTGTCACCCTCTCATGGTGAGCAGGAGGAACTGCAGCTATTAGTTGGTGACCTGTAAGATCATTTAATTAAAACATTCTGTGTAATAAAATATGATTCTCATTGTTTGCTAAGTTTCCGGACTTCTGGTTCTGAGTTTTATTTTTTATCAACAGATAGAATAGAAATCTTGGTGATTCTACTCTGCACCTTTTTTGAGACAACATCCACTTACTGGTTTCTGACCGTGTTCACAAGTACATGCAGTTTTCTTACCTCCTTGCGGTTCTTCTCGGTCTTGCGGATCTCCTGTCTCATGGCATCCATCTTCTGCAGGAGAGCATCCATCTCCTCCTCTTTGTCCCGGAGCTGACGGGACACACGCTGTTTGGAGGAGCGAAGCTCGGCCAATCTCTCCGACAGCTCGGAGAACTCCTGCAGGGCCAGCTTCCTCTGAGAGTGCGCCTCCTTGAGCTCCTTTGTCTGACTCCTCAGACGCTCCAGAGACTCCGACAGCTGCTGCTCAAACAGAAGAACAGATGGGCTCAGCGTACAGGTGACACAGATGGAGACACGGTGCTGGGAAGTAGTAGTCAACCGATTGCTGATCTTCGAGAGCAAAAAGAAAAATAGCCGACCGGTGTTTAAAGCCGATTTGTTGTTGCTGTCTTTTATTTTTGCATCAGATACAACTTTATTTAAATTATTTTAAAATAAAGGAGTATTGGAAACAAGGTTGACCTACACTGCGTACTGTCCCTGAACACCTCACTGGTACTGTGAGGAATGGTAAATGCCGAGGTGAAGTAGACAAGAAGAGATAAAATATGTCATAATGAGGAGATTTTATGTAATTTGCAGAAGTCAGGTTGAATTGATATTTAAAATGCTGGAGATGCAGGATATTTGTTAATCTGAGAGTCTGTGCTAGTTTAACAGGTATTTTTTAATACTTTTATTGGCTACACTCGTTTTTATTGCGCCTGCAGTAATAAGTCATCACAAGTGTCATGTCATATAGTCATATACTAGTAAAGTCTCACCTGAGCTCCCTCCGTTCCGTCCTCCTGCCTGCTGTCTGCTCTGTGTGGAGGAGCTAAGCTCTAACATCAGTCACACAAAGGAACTGTATTTACAGGTGTGCTCATCTCACTCTCTGTTCTACTGAAGTGCTAATAAAATACATCCTGGTCAGTCACATTCACACACTGTATTCTACAGATGTCTACACTCACGTCGCAGATACTGATTAATCAGAAATGCCAACAGATGAACTGGTTGATCACACTTCCCAGTTTACCCACAGTTCCCAGTTAAGACAAACAAAGCTCCAGCAAATGTCTTTTTTCCTGCAATACTCCGGTAAATGACTAAACCAGATCTGAGGATATTTACACCCAGTTACCTGCCCTCACCTGTCCAGGTGTATCTCAGTACTTACCTTGTGGACTTCATCCTTCTCTTGTCTCAGGGTCTTCACCTGTTTTTCCAGGGTCTTCAGTTTGGAAGCAGAGCTCTCGTAGTCCTGTCTGAGGGTGACCGCCTCTTCCAGCTGATGCTCCAGCCTATCAGAGTCTACAACAGTACAGGGGCAGAGCTTATTAACCTGAAACAGGTCAACTGCTAACAATGACAAAAACTGGTGGTACTACTACAACAGTGCCACAGCTGCACTGGTGGATTAACCAGTGCAGCTACAATTGCTGAAACTACAAGTGTTTAAAGTTTGTTTCTTAACACATAACACAGTAACAACTTTAAAAGAGACGTGGACAAAACCATGTGGACGATGGCAGAAAACAGGGGTTTCATCGAGCTGCTGATGCTAATGCTAACAGAATGGTGGCTAGTCTGGAGGTAACCGCACCTTCACCGAGCACGTTCCAGGTGTTTCAGAGTACTCTGTTTTTATTTCATAATTTCTAAACCTAACTTCATTCACTTGGTGTTGGTAACTGGTATTAAAGCTTGAACTCATGCTGTCACTACTAAAAGTACTTTGTATACTTCTTATCTAACCTGCCAGTTTCTTCTTGAGTCTCTCAATCTCCTCGTTGAGCTTCTTGATCTCTTTGTCCCGAGTCAAAGTTCCTCCTCGAGCTGGAGCCTGCAGAGCCTGAGTCGACTCTGCAAAAACACCAAGGTTAGTACTTCATCAGGGGTCAGGAGTACTACATGAGGGGGCAGGAGTACTACATCAGTTGTGTTAGGAGTACTACATATAAAACATATCTAACTTGTCCGTCTTACCCTGCAGTTTACGGTTCAGCTCCTGTTTCTCCTGCTCCAGTCGACGAATCCTCTTCTCAAAAGCCTCCACCTCCTGCCCTCCACCTCCCCCCCCAACCTCTTCCTGCTGTCGGAGGTCAAGCCCCACCCGGCTAACGGAGCTGCGGTCGGAGAAGCAGCTGCCAGTGGTGTAGGTGAAGCCAACAAAGGGAAGGTGCTGACCAGTAAAACCAGTGTGAGACACTGGAGGACTAATGTCCTGCAGGGAAAACACACTGTCAGTCTGGGTGGTATATACTGGGAACACTGGTGTGACCTGACTAACTGATTGTGATGGGTACTGTGTTTCCAGTACTGTGCCCTCACCGGATTCTTGAGAACGTCGTCATCCACATCGAAGTTGGAGGTGTCGGTGGGCGAGGACACGTCAGGGATATAGGGAGCCTCGGCAGACCGTATGTTGTCCCAGTCTATCCCGCTGAAAAACGGGTGGCTCTTGAAGTCGGAGATCCCGTTGCGACCAAGGCGGTGCTCCCTGGAGCACAGCAGGCGCTGGATCAGGTCCTTAGCATCCTCGGACACGTCTGTCACATGAGAGGGGAACTGGAAACGCTCCTGGAAACAAAGATACAAAACTGAGATTGTTTATTTGACAGAGATGGACAGGAAACGTGGCAGAAGAGGAGGGAGGGGACATGCAGCAAAGGTTCCCAGCCAGGCTCAAAACCAGGACGCCGCAGTTATATATGATCTACACTGTGAGATTCTAGCTGGAGGGAAAGTGGAGTAAGGAGGACAGAGGAAGAACAGAGGAGAGACAGGCCGAGGGATAATGAGACAGAAATGGAGAGCAGGGCGTCTGTCCACTGAGAGGCAGGTTCAGATTTAGAAAAGTGGAAATAGGACAAGAGTCTGGAGACAAACAGATAACCTGGAAACAGCAGCAGAGGAAGAGCTGAAACAAGGACAGACACATTTGTTACTGTTGATAACATCTGTCAGGACCTAGATAAATCCACTTATTTACTACCATTTACTTTTAATTTATGACCTGGATGAAGTTTATGTTAAATGTGAAAACTGTACAGAGAAGATTTTAAATAGGACCAATCCACAGAGGACACAGACTGATCAGGATGTGGGGTTCCTCGGTGTGATGCGTGTTTCTGACCTCATGGTTCATGATCTTGCCGTAGGTCTCCACCAGCGACTCGGCGTAGAACGGCGTTTCTCCGTACAGCATCTCGTATACACAGACTCCCAGAGACCACCAATCACACTCCGGTCCGTAGCGGCCCATTCCGTCTTCCATCGCCTGCAGGATCTCTGGGGAGATGTAGTCCGGAGTGCCAACGGCCACAGAGGACTGGACCTGCGCCAGAAATTTTCGATTCAAGAATCACAGTAAAATAAAAAGCTAATTTCAGGTCTTTCCATGAAGGCTGGACAGATATATATATATATATATATATATAACTGGCTGACAAAGGTAAAGTCTTTTTTCTTTAATTTAATTATGTAAAATTCCAAATGAATGTTTATTAATAAGGAAAGCAACACTAACAACTCTGGTAACTCGATAAAACCAGCTTCTTGTTTCCTTTATAATGCTGCTGTAAAACGTGTGTTTGTTACCGTGCCGTCTTCCATCATACGAAGACAGGAGCCAAAGTCTGCGAGGCGGATGTGTCCATTAACATCCAGCAGGACGTTGTCTGGTTTAATATCTCTGTGAAGACAGAAACAATCAAACTTTCATCTGGTTCTAACTGTGAGTTTTTACCGTCTTTACTGCTTCAAGTTTCCACCAATCAGAAGACAGAACCAGGAACATGTGCAGCGTTTCCCCAAGGTTTACAGGTTTTGGGGGTGAGGGTAGGGGGTGTTTGACACGGGTACAACCATTTGTGTGATTAGCCCCTGTTTTGTTTCTCCAGCGTTGACGTGCATCAAACCCTCATTCACTTTCTGGACTGAAATTTCCCGGACACCATACTTTCACTATTTATGTCTGTTATGATTCTGCTTGTATTCCTGATGCAGCACATGAGCACTGCGTGTGGAAAAGTTCACAAAATAATTTGTTGTCACACTCTGACCGATGCTGAATCTGTGTCAGGGACACTTAATAATCATGAATAATTAATAAAGTTAACTCTGTGGACAAGAAATCTGCACAGAAGTTCTCACTGTGGAAATTCTACATACAGCTGGAAGGTTCCAGACTGTAGAAATATGTTAGTCAATGCTAGAAACATAACAAAATGACAAAGAAAACGCACTAAAGTAATTTAAATAGATTGTTTAATATTAGCTGTACAGTTTAAATATGTTCCGCTTCCGGTGTGTGTTATACACATCACACTGCGCCAAAGCAGGTGTGCGTGTTTTGGACTTTATGCATTAAAAGTCATATTTTCCGTCGTGCGCTCTCTAGTGCTGGGTATTGGTTCATACTTCAAGAATGGATTCGATTCCGATTCTCAAGATTTAGAATCAATTATCAATCAATTCGCTAGGCTAACGTTACCACTAGTGTCCGACGCCATGTTGTTTTGATATCTAATAAAGTTTACTGGGGGACTTTAGCTGTAAAAAGGTAAGGAAAATGTTAAAGGGTAAAATTTATCTTTGGGCATACGAATCGGTCTCTAGGAATTATTATGAGAATCGACTCAGAATCAGAGAATTTATTTAAAAACACAGAACTAGTGCTCTCCGTGTTCACCTGTGCGATACAGAGATCGGAGGGGAATAGTAAACGTGACAATGTGGAAACAGAAATTATTCCTTCATGTACATATTTAATAAAAGAACAACGTACAGACCTACTCAATAGGTAAGGAACCCTGAAATGACTTGTGACAATGTGATCTGGCTCTGTACAGAAAACCTAATTAAATAAAATTACAGAGCAGAACATTCTTTCCTCTGAACCATCATCTTATCAGACTGTACCAGCACACTGACACCCCCTCCCCCAGGAGAGTTCACTGTTATACTGGGGGGTGGGGGTTTCAAACAAACAACACAGCTGAGTTTCAGTTTCTGCACAGGAAGGAAGGTGGAGGCTGAGTATGCAGGACAGGATATAACTACATTTCCCAGAGGACACTGCTGCCAGGAAGAGTCCACTTCCTCTGACACACACGTACACGTACGTACACAAGCACGGCTGTAGTCATCTACTCTTTACAAAAAAAACACACAGACACTGTGTGAGCATTACAGCAGTTTAGTGATGCTGTTACCATGGTAATAAGAGGACATGTCTAGCTAAGAACACCATATATTTGTCATCCTGTCTAGTACGTCCAGTATAACCAGTATAAACAGTACCTGTGGATATAGTGCTGCTGGTGGATAGAGTGGATGGCAAGCACCATCTCAGCAACGTAGAACTTGGCCATGTCCTCTGGAAGACGGTCCTCGAACTTACTGAGCAGGGTCAGCAGATCTCCACCAACATAGTAATCCATCACCAGGTACTGCAGTACAAGTACAACACATTATATAAAATACAATTACACAAAATACATGAGAACAATAATATAATACAGGATGAGTGCCAGGAACAGTAACTGTACTAGTTCCAGTAACAGCACCAGTGTCACTAACTGTATCATCATTACTATGACTAAGTACTATAATAACAAAGGAGTAGTATTAGTCGTACTAGTACCACTAACCAGGTAGTTGTCATCCTGGAAGGCGTAGTGTAGAGTTGTGATCCACTGACTGTCTCCCTTCACCAGGACGTCCCGCTCTTCACGGAAACACGCCGTCTGTACACGGGACACGTTAACATCACGGCTGTAATAACATGTAACATACATGATGAGGTTAAACTCACCTCAGCTCTCTTTAACATCTCCCACTTGTTGAGGATCTTCATGGCGTAAACTCTTTCTGTGTGCTTCATCTTCACCACAGCAACCTGAGACAGAGGGGCGAGAGACATCAACATACAGAGATGTGGATTGATTGCCGCTCCTGCTTGTTAGGTTTGAATTAGGAATACATTTTTAAAATCTAAGCTCATTTATTTACTGATTGTTAGACACAGATTGTTTTAAGAGTTAAATCAGACACTTGTATAACTCAAGCACTTGATTTAAAACTCCTGCTAACTGTCTATTGCTTTGTCTTCTTAGCTCCGCTCACTTGTTCTTATACTGTTACCTCTGGCTTCTCTGTCTTCCTCTGTCTCTCCCTCTCTGTCCTGCTCGGTCTGTCTCATGTTTAGCTTCTCCTAGACTTCTGGTTCCTCGAGTTTCCAAATGCAGACTGGGAGGTCAAGCTTTTAGCTATCAAGCTCCTCTCCTGTGGAACCAGCTCCCAATCCTGGTTCTGGAGGCAGTCACCCTCTCTACCTTTAAGACTAGGCTTAAAACTTTCCTCTTTGATAAAGCTTATAGTTAGAGATGGATCAGGTGACTCTGAACCATCTTTTAGTTATGCTACTATAGGTTTTCTCTCTCTCTGTGTGTATCTCTATGTCTCTCTGTGTCTAGTCTGGGGTTTTTCCTCTCCACTGTTAACTAGTGCTGCTCAAGTGGGACTTTTTGGTTTTCTACATTATTTTGTACATACTAATATAATGTGTAAGGTCTTAAACCTTACACTGTAAAGTGCCCTGAGATGTCACTGTTTACAGATGTTAAATTGGAAACTGGAACAGAGCCTCCAGCAGCAGAACGCCAGGGAGGTGTGGAGTGGCATGAGGACCATCACTGGCTATAAGACCAGCAGCCAGGGGACTGGGGTGACCATGGAGCGGGTCAATGAATTTAAGGATTTCTTTAATAGATTCCAGTCACCTGTACCTCAGCTCCGCAACAGAAACCTCTGTTCCTCTCCCACACGACTCAGCCATCACCCCCCCAGAAGGACTATCTCAGCAGATCAGGATGGAGTCAGCCTGATGGAGTCAGTCCGAGGGTGCAGAAAGTCTCTGCTCCCTGGGTCTGGACCCTCTACACGCTGTAGCTGAGAGGAGGATGATGTCCAAACTCCTCTCAATCCAGGACAATCCCTCCCACCCACTTCACAGTGTCCTGGTTGGACAGAGGAGCATGTTCAGTCAGAGACTGATCAATGTCAAGTGCTCCACAGAGACACAGGACATCATTTCTGCTTGTGGCTGTCGAACTGTACAACTCCTCTCCTTTATGTAAAGGGGAGGGGCAAGGACTACTGTCACAATCATATTTATAATCACATAACTCCACTACATTTCTGTTTATGGTTCTTTCTTTCTTTTCCTTTATCTGTTTCAGCGGAGAGCTGCTGTAACATGCCAAAGTAATTTCCCTCTGGGATTAATAAAGTTTTTTGAATCTTGATGAAATGATGTCTGCGTTTTTGTGGACGTTTTTGTCTTTTAACGTCTGTGTTTCCAGTTTAACCAGTGAGTGTTTGGCCCAGTTTAAGCTGACACGAATTAACAAATTAACTCATAGTGAGTTAAAATGAGTCAGCGTCTGAAGATATAAAGTGAAATCCAGCACACAAACAAACACACACACACAGAGTAAACATTTCCTGTCACTGGAATATTTTTTAAAGGGATGTTTGATTCTTTAATGAGTAAATTTTTTTCCGTCTGCAGCAGTTCCAGTACAAACATGTCAGAAGACGTCCTTACAGGTATGTGCACTGCTACTTTCTTATTCACTGATTCTAAGCTCCTCCTGAGGACAGTTACCTGACCACAGGTGGTGCTCTGTTTCCATGTGAAATACCTGTCTGATCCAGTTCAGGATTCCACCTTCAGAGCTAGACACCACACCTCAGATGTTAGTGGACAACCTGAGTCTGGACCTGAATCTCAACCTGTTTTCTCAACTGAACTCGATCTAGACTTGGCAGATATGAGGGGGTCTCGGATCTGTGTTTCCTCCGTGTGTGTGTGTGTGTGGTCCTCACAGCTGCAGTAATGCAACCTTCAGTCTGAGTGTTTATATCCTGAGGCAGCAGGTGTGGCTCTGACACACCTTTCCTCTGGTATGTGGGCTAAGTACAAACACTGATCCTGCTCTTCAGCATTAGACTAAAGTCTGCTGCTGAACACAGCGCCCCACAGACTCCATTACCCACAATTCCACTGTGATGATATCAATAAAGAGCTTACCATGGCAATATATCAGACACACATTTGAGATTACAGACGCTGGTCCTCATTTATTCACTGCTGTCTAGGTAGTCTGTAAGTTACAGAGTTAGTCATTAAGACAGTCAGTTGGTTAGTCTGTGAGTTAGAGAGTTAGTGAGTAAGTCAGTGCATTAGTAAGTTAGTCACTGCTTCTCATTCACACACACACACACACACACACACCGGGGGCAACTTCTGTTTCAGTGTCTAGCCCAACGACACTTCGATATATGACAGGATGAGCTGAGAATTGACGCACTGAACTTAAAATTGGCCAAACTGCGCTACCTTCTGAACCACAGACACCCCAAGATTATTGTGTTAGCGAGTTAGTCAGTCAGTGAGTAATTTAGTCTGGGTTAGAGAGTTAGCTGGAGAGTAAGTCAGTGACTTAGTCAGTTAAGTTGTTCCGAGTTAGATAGTGAGTTAGTCTGAGTTAGTAAGTTAGTCTGTGAGTTAATTACTCAAGTGCCATCATAGGGAGAAGGTGTGTGATGTTTTGACACAGGATTCCAATTATACTCTGATCACTCTGCTGAGTGAGTCAGGTTTTCCTGCAGGCCCCCCTCTTTCATTAGTTACCAATTCAAAGTCTGCAGACACTCACCACTCTACTACTGTCAGAAAGAGGAGAGATGCAGCCTTGGTTTTAAATCTGTCCAACTAAAACGTAACCACCACAAAGGTAGACTTCTAAAGGAGTCACTTGCACTGTATGTTGCTTTAATTCAGACAGTTGTGTCACTACTTCTTTAGTGCAGGTAAACTGGTTCCCTGATTACCTGAGAAACCTGGTTTCTGTGAGTAAGCCTGTTACACAGTGAATGCTTTCCTGACACTGTCAGAGCTCCAGTCCAGATGCCAGAGCCTCAGAGCCTCTCTCTGTACTGTACCAGTCTGTGTACAGATGCTGACGTGAGCTCTGCAGCTGCTGCTGATGTCATCACACAGCTGCTTGTTTAGCATAGTGGATAATGCTAACTGCTCACAGTCCAGACCTCGACCAGATTAAGTACAAGAACCTGATCAGAAATAAATTAGGACCTTTTTATTGATGGCTCATTGTGACATAAGGAGTTTCTGACTCAGGTTTCAGCTCCACACAGAGACTGGCCCTGTACAGTGATTTAAAAATGAAAATAGTTTGTCTGTTCTCTAACAATGTCTCAGAACATGAATTGTGAGTCTTGGAGATGGTTTTAAATCAGAGGGTCTGAACACAGACCAGTTGTGAAATGGAGGATTTAAAGTGAAGCTGTTATCAGACGGACTGAAGGTGCAAGCAGGTGTAAATGAGTTAATGATTGACAGTGTGTTAATCTGAACATCATCACATGACTTGTGTAAATAAAAATGACCATGTTTTAAAAGATAAGCAGATTTTGTAACATCAGAAATACAGTGTAGACTTAGTTCATACTGTAAATGACCACTGTTTTTAAAGGAATACTGACAAACGTACAGAGGTTCATTCTTTTAGAAGGAGAACTGATCAGGTTTCTGAAAACCCTTTTGTAATGATGGCACCATAGCTGAGGACACTTCATAAAAACTGATACTGTAGGTCTGGTTAACTTTTACCCACTCAGGACATGTCAGGAGCTGAGTACGAGCAGGACACTGAAGTTACTGCAGAAGATCAGGGAGTCTGTACATTTAAAAGCATGTCCCTGTGTCTAAATATAATCTGGAAAGTAACTAGTAACTACAGCTGTGAGACAGATGTAGTGGAGTACAGTAAAGAAAGCCCCTCGTTTGTATGCAGGTAGTAGTCCTTCAGCGTGTCTGCAGGTAAAGCTGACACACTGCTGTCACCTGTGACCTGGTTTTCTCAATCTGGTGTTTTTGGCATTTGGAGCCACTCAACAGATCTGTGTCAAACAGAGAGAGAATTTAACTTAAACACATCACTTGATGATGATGAATGTTTGCTGCTGACTGATGGACTGGCTCCTGCTGTTTTCTAGTTTAAATAAAGAAGACAGGAAGCTGAAATACAGAAACAACAGGAAGAGAGAGATGGCAGTGGGTGGGACTCCACTCCAAAGTCTCAGGTGAGTCCACAGACCTGAGTCCAGACTGCTGGGAAACTGTTCAGCCCTGAATAAAACCATCAGCTCCTTTCTCATCTGCTCTCGTCTGATTCACACAGAAACAAAGAGTTTCAGCTTCCTGCCCAGGTTTGACTTCCTGTTCTCTGGACAACTTCCTGTCTTTACAGAGGACGCTTCCTGTCTTTACCCTGAGTAAACAAGCTGAGGAGGAAGAGGCTGCTGTTTCTCTGAGCACAGGGTAAACCGTAGACCCGTCTCTTTATAGACTGGACCTAGGTTTTTTTAACCCTCACTCAGGACTGTGACTAAATGTTGAAGTCTCAGCTCAGTGACTCAAACTGGTCAGTCGGGTTGGGAGCCGTGTTTCCAGTATGTTGACACAGACTACCCGCCCCACGCAAGCATTCTTTAAGTTTATCTGACACAGTGAGAGACAGGACCAGACAGCCCAAAGGACAACACAAGTGCAAGACTAGGGGTCGGACATCACACCTCTCTGACCGAACGTAGTCTCTGTAACGTGACTAATAATCAGATAATCAGGTGGTGGAGGACAACAGGAAGTCTTACCTCACCAAAAGCTCCTCGTCCAATCACTTTCAGCATCTCAAAGTCGTCTCTGTGCAGCCGCATGTCCTTCACTGTGGTGGTGAACGGCTTCACTGGGGAGACAACAGGTACAGTATTACAATACTCTTATTAATACACACTCTGAATGATGACAATAATGATGATGATAATAATGATGAAGGTGATGATGGTATGATGAAGGTGATGATGACAATAATGATGATGATGCTGTATTACCCCCCATCGACTGACGCTGTACAAACTGTGTGTGTAGTAAATGTTTGTATTTATAAATCTCTTGAGTTTTTTCCATCGTCTGCTGTCAGAAGCTCCAACTGTGTGAACCTCAGTGTCTGCCACAACCAGGCTGTGGATCAGGAGGTACGGCAGTCTTATGCCAATCGTTAGATCGGTGGTTTGAGTCCCGCTCCTCCAATCATATGTAAAACTGTTTTGCAAAACACAGAATCCCCAGTTGCCCTTGTGTCAGGTCAGCTCTGCCATCGGTGTGTGAGAGTGTTTGTGAATGAGAAGCTGCATGCAAGCACTTTTAGAACCAATAAGGTGGAACAGTGCAGAACATTTATTGTTTACTAGAACGGAACACAGAACCAGAGACAGTCATGGCATCAGTATAATTAAGTGGAACAGAGCAGCGTTTCCCACACAGACTTCAGAAGCTTCACCACATCATGTCGTCTTATTGACAGTATGACGACATATCCACACACGCCGTAACATGGACACATCACCACACACGACGAAGATTGAAGTCGAAGCCTAAGATCCAGGTGAATGATAAGAAAATGGATCCCAGACACTGCTGAGAAATATCTTCAGTGAGTTCAGTGTTTCTTCTGATCCGGTTTGCTGATGTGACTTTTTGCATGCACTGTAACGCACCTGTGGGTCACCTGTCTGCTGCGCCTGTCAGACGTGGCAATGGGCACCACACACACAGTAAATAAGGCTGATATCACAGTTTATATCAATAAATTGATAGATATTGATTAATCAGCAGTGTTAGATAAGTGTGACTGACACATGTCCTGTTTGTTTACTTTAATCAAACTCTTTACATTACTGTGAAAATACATACTTTTACTTCACATTTTCAGTACAGGACGTGTTTACTTTATAGTCCTGATCATGGCTTTAGGTTCTGGTGTCACAGTGATGATGGGTCCTGAGAACCAAGAACCAAACCTCTGTCTGATCCAGGTGTTTAATCAGGTCTAAACACAGGACCAAGTCTTAGTATGGGTCCATTTCCTGAAAGGATGACCAGGTTCAGACCAAACCTTAATTGGCATCAAATAATTATTCATCAGCTGCACACACATCACATGAAATGAACCGATCACGATACTGATCCACAAACTATTGATTAGAATCTGTTTTATTAACTGGATCTGCCTGGACCCAGTCTGAGATTCCGGACTCCTGAACTGGGTCATGATCTGATCAGATCAGAGGTTATTGATCACTTAACATAATGATCAGTTTCTTGTGGTCACACTCAGCTGTTGTAACTGGGCAAACCAGGACAAACTGGGTTAAACAGTAACAGACTGAACAGGGCCAAACTACGCCAGTATGTTGTTGCAGTCGTGTTAAAGAGACAACCTGTTCTGATGAATATATTGATCTAAAATCTCCCCTGGAACCTCTATGAGTCCATTAGAACCCAAAGCCTGAACAAATATAAAAATACAGGGTTTTCTGTGGACTCGGTGTGGAACATTCCCAAACTAGCCTGAAAACCATTACAGAACAGAATATCAACTCCTATTATCTACCAGAATACTGTATAAGCATCATGGAAAGTCCATGATCCCTTCCAAAACCCTAAGGGGACACAAGAGTTCTCTCAGGGATCCTGGATGGTCCCATGGACCCACCCTGGAGCCCCTCACGGACCCACCCTGGAGTCCCTCACGGACCCCTTAAGACCACCTGACCCACCCTGGAGACCCCTCCCTGTCCCCAGGAGAGAACCTGGTTTCCCGCAGTGACCCCGGGATGTGATGTGTTTTGCGGGTGTTAGGGATAAAAACCGGGTTGAGGATCTTACCCCACTGCAGGAAGTCGGTGATGTGCTTCTCCCTCTTCAGCGGGGAGCTGGAGCACTCAGTGTAGAGGCAGAGCAGCAGGTCCAACAGCGTCTCCGTGCTCAGACAAGCCCCCGTCTTCTGCTCCAGCAGCAGCTCCTCGAGCCGCTTTAGGCGGACCTGAGCCGACATCCTGACCCGGGACGATCCCCGCCGCTCCCGCTGATCCTCCGAGAACAACCCCGCCGCTCGGCCCGAGTGCTGTCCGCCGCCGAGGCTCCGCTTCCTGCCTGCTAACCGCAGCTAGCTCGTTAGCTCCGGGAAAACATTCCCGACATTTTGAGCAGCCTGTGGTCGGTGCGTCTCCGCCGTTACCGTCGCTCCGTCGTGTGGTCGCCGTTCAGCCTGCGGGCCCGCGCCTGTCCGCGCTCCACATCGGCTTTAATCCCCGTAAATCTGGACTTTCCTCACGGAAATCTGGTGTCGGTCAGAGCGTCGACTCTCTCAGGTTGGCCGCCGCCGCCGCTCCATGTCCGGCGGTCGCTGCTTTCGCTCCGTGTCGCGTCCTGGAGCTCCGGGACCGGCTCGGCGGAAAAAATGTCTGTCAGAAGCGATGGAGGACGCGGTGCGGGATTAGAGACGGTTTTTCGGGAGTTTGAGGCAGGCTGCCGGTGTGGCTGATCGGTGGGAATATGGCTGATCCAGATCCTGATCCCAAGAACAAGCTGGGAGAGCAAAAACTCTTCCGGTCAGACAGAGTTTCACAATAAAATACCTGAAAACACACAAAATAACAGTGGTTTGAACATTTAATTTAATTTATACAGTTTTTATTTAATTAATTACATATAAAGGTTAAATAATGCATTAAAATAGCTGTGGTTTAAACTTTCTAGTTATTTTAAGAATTTCTTTATTGAAAACGAATTATATTCTGAAACAAGGGGGAAAAAAGCAGTAGAATGTGTAGTTTCTACCATTTCCATTTTTCCTGTCTTTCGTCTAACAATCACAGAGCCTCACTGTAAATGTGTGTAGTGTAACAAGGAATGAGTGTCAGAAGTCAGAAAGCACAGAACATATGTGTACGATTACAAGAACACTGAAAGCAACTTCAGGACACATCTGTGACAAACTGGAGTTGCTCAGGTGGAAGCATTTTAAATCGGATGAGACCCAGCATGGGAGTAAGATGAGGAGTTGACATTCCACCTGGAGTCTGAAAAATGTCTCCACCAGTTTTTATTCAAAGTGCAGTCCGATCTTCTGAATTCCTGCAGAACTATCTGACAGAACTGTTGTTGTCACACTGTATGAGATGGTTGTCAGGGAGTGGACTTGTTGGTGATGTATGTTTTAACAAAATGTCTGATTTGAAAGTATCTAAAAAAGGCAGAGGTTCGCAGATTGTGTTACTGTACAGGCTAAGAGTAGTCAAACAGCCAAACCCTGTTTGCCTCATCTGTGTAAGCCAGAGGGAGGGAAGAGATGACTGTCATTAACTGGGGTTGCTAATAATATGGAGAAACAGTTCAGGTGTTTAATTTAGGTCCAGGTCCTTAATTTGTGTCCAGCAACTGAGTTTGTTGAATATTTTGTTGGTGAGCTGCAAATCAGTGCTTGAAGAGGTGAAGAGCACAATTCAAAGTGATATATGATATAGGTTTGGGAGGAAAGTACCCCACATTTTTGTTTTGTTACTAATTCTGTGTTTTGTTCTTTAGACAAGACAAGTTTGTAGTGGTAATACTGTACTGTAATCTGTAATACAAGTGAACAACTTTTATGAATTTAAGGTCACTTTCATTACAGGACACGTGTTTTCACATGTTTTTATTTATTTGTCTTGTTTTTCTTTTTATTATTTAAATTATATTTTTTAACATGTGGAAATATGTGAAAATGTTGAAACTGATATTTACTTAATGACAGAAATAAAATGTTTAATAACAAATGTAAACAACATATTCCAAACACACATAAGTAAATAATGAAGAATTAGCACTAAACACTGATTTTAAACGTCTGAATAATAATAACATTTATTTATTTATTTATTTTATTTATCGTTTATTGTTGCTCCTTAAACTAAAATATAAATTTCTACTAAGTTTTGTGATTGTGAAACATTAAATGACATAAAACACTGTCAAGCAATGAAAAGTATTATTAAAATGTTCGGACACCTGCGGATGTTTTAAAAACCTTTTATTGTGAAGGATGAGTTCCCAGTAGAGGAAGTGGGAATCTACGGCTCTGTGCTCATATGTCTAAACCGATGAAACACAGGCCACGCCTTCATATAGATTACGTCACAACGTGACTGACAGAAGCCAGGAGGGGCTGATCCCGCCCTGGTCTGACGTGATCAGTGTGACATCATAACAGTCAGTCTGATACATGTAAAGATGATGGTTCATCTGCAGGTTTATTGAGAAACATGAGAAAACAACAGATTTTTAGTGTTTTAATAAAAGAAAAGTTATTTTTCATTATTTTACTTTTACTGAATCTGACACATCATGATAAGGATTAAAATCATTGTCTGAAACTAAAAGAAACTCAGCCGGTCTTCAGTCAGCACAGTCTGTACACAGGAGACACAGTCACACCTACAGAGGACACAGAGACACTGAGGAACGTAGTGCACAAAGCCCAAACCCTGGATAAACCGGTTCAGTGAAGGTGGTGTTGAAGGTGTGGAGGTGCATCGGTGTGTCTGAGGCGATTCTGTAGAAGGACAGAGTCCCAGCAGGACAGTCCACATACACTCCTATTCTGTGAGAGACAAAAGTGGGGGAGGAGGGGGCGGTGTAGGATTTGTGTTTGTCATTGTGGTAGACGGCATAACCATGATCGGTGCAGTACAGACTCCAGGACTGATCGTTCTTTCCAAACAACAATTCTTCACTCTCTCCTTTCCTGCTGGTTCCTCTGTAACTCACTGATATTAAAACTGCTCCACTCCACTCAACCTCCCAGTAAGAGCAACCAGTCAGACCAGTACGACACAGCAGCTGAGGCCAGACGTCAAACCTTTCTGGATGGTCAGGATACGACTGTTTCCCTATCAGAATGCTCACTGTCCTCGTGTTGTCAGACAGTTTCATGTTACTTCTGATTGTGTTTGTGTCCACTTCCAGCTCACAGGCCCCTGATGGAGAGAACGAGACACAGTTGCAGTTAATCACCAGTAGACTTAACAGCTTTACTGACAGGTGATATAAGCACAGAACACCAGGAATCACTTTAGTGTTTCCACACAAACAGGCCACGTTACGTAGGTGGACTGCCCAAATAAATAACAGCAGCCTATATATATTACTATTCATCCAAGTATAATAGAATAGAGAATCAAAGTACTTGCCATTGGGTTGAAAGATAACTACCCACTGAGCTATAAAGCCACCCTAACTGTTAATATTTAATTTTTAATTATTTAATTTCCCGGAGGAACCTTCCCGAGGGATTAATAAAGTTCTATCTATCTATCTATCTATCTATCTATCTATCTAT
>JAUYWH010000016.1:19055556-19069979 GCA_034779795.1 Ctenopoma multispine | reverse complement strand
GTGTAGATCTGGTTCAGAAGGGTTGGGTTTCCTGCTTTAGCAATCCCCTCAAACACACACTGGAACTTCTTCTTCAGGTCAGACTTCAGTTTGTGCTGGCAGTCAGTGAGAATCTCTGAATGAAGAAAAATCACAGAAAGCATAGTAAATATAAAACTTTCAGTCTGTCTCTCTCTAGCAGCTCACATAGAGCCATAAAGTCATTTGCAGTTTCCGGATGCAGTGTAAAATACTGTGACTTCAATGCTCTCAGTAATGTTTACAGGGATGTACAGTGTAGAAGAACCTGATGTACTGGTGTTCTTAAGGACAGTTATCTTATAAACTACTTTTTGGTGGCTTTGTGTCTTGAGCTATTAATCTGTGCACACAATTTGTTACGAACCCTTTCTTCAAGTATTTAAACAGATTCACTTGTCTTTTACTCAGCACTCCTCAATACCTCTGTAATATTCAGTCCTTAATCTCTCCCGGACTTACCTGTGGGTTCAAAGATGGTGTTTGAGAAATTCTCCACCAGATCATTCTGATTCATCTTCACCAGAACCAATCTAGTGACTTTAACAGTGTTTATACAATAGGTCTGGACCATCTGATCCACTGTGTCCAGTCTGTCTGCATTCTCCAGTCGACTCTTACGGATTGCTGGAAAGCCTTCTAACCCCCTCCTCTGCCACAGGTACCACTTGAATTTTTTAAAGTCCTCATCTCCCAGATCCTCCAAAGTATGTAGAAGGAGCTCTGTAAGTGTTGTCATCTTTCCAAAGGTCCAAAAAGCATTAAGAAAAAAAACACCATAGCTTAAACTGGTTCATTGGTTCTAATTCACTGAAAGAATAACAGACAAAGAGGGAGACAAAGCGCAGACATTATTTACAGGTGTTTGACAGTGATTTAAAATCCAGTAACACAGAGATGTACAAAACTAAATCAGATTAAAGGTCTGTCCTGTTGTATCTTTGATGTAGTGATCTGTGCCTGTCTAAATCACCATTAGTAAACAGTAGTGAACTGAGGTATAGATCAGTCCTATCTCAGAGCTACTGATGAAGCTTCAACACTGACTCTCAGCAGAAGAAAGATGACTCCTGGAAAAGAGAGAGAGAGGTACCAACCTGTCTGAACTTTTCTACCAAAGTAGAAATTAATTGATAATTAAATTGAAAAATTGAGGCGCTTTACAATGTAAGGTTTAAGACTTTAAGTTCAGACTTCTGGTTCCTGTATTGATGCGGCTTGTTTGCTGCTCTTGGTCCTTCTTGTTAAGTTTTAATTACTAATTAATTTCTTAACCCTCTAAACTCATTCATTTAATGATTGTTAGGCACAGATTGCTTTAGATTTAAAAGTTAAATAAGATGCTTGTATAACTCAAGCACTTGTTTTTTAACTGTGTTTTATTTTGTTTTTTTTAGCTCTGTTAGCTTGTTTTGCAAATGTTAGCCATGGCTTCTCTGTCTCCCGCTCTCTTTCCCTTTTTTTCCTCCTCAGCCTGTGGTATGTTTAGCTACTCCTCTGCCTCCTTTAGCAGTAATGGTATCTGTAATAAGTGTAGCTTATTTGCAGCTTTGGAGGCAAGGATGGCAGACCTGGAAAGTCGACTCCGCACTATGGAAAACAAACCACACAGTCAGGTCCTGGTAGTTATTGTGGAGCCACCTAGCGTAGCTACTGGCATGGACGGAACGTAACCAGCAGTTGGTGACTTATTTTTAGGACCTCAGTCTTACTTAGAATACTTCCATCCTGTAGATCATGCAGAGTTAATTACAATAATTAATTAACCTTTGACACCATAGATCATAACATTTTGATCATAAAATTTTGATACATAGACTGGAACATGTCATTGGGATTAAAGGAACAGCACTAAGCTGGTTTAAATCTTATCTATCAGATAGATCCCAATTTGTTCATGTTAATGATAAGTCCTCAATGCACACAAGAGTTATTTATGGAGTTCCACAGGGCTCAGTGCTTGAACCGATTCTCTTCACTTTATACATGTCTCCGCTGGGCAATAGTATAAGGAAACATTCTATAAACTTCCATTGTTATACAGATGATACCGAATTATATTTATCTATTAAACCAGGTGAAACCAATCATTTAGGCAAACTTCAAGCATGTTTAAAAGACAAAAAACGTAGATGTCCTGTTATTTTCTACTCCTTAATTCAGACAAAACTAAGGTTATTATATTTGGACCCAAAAATCTTAGAGACATGGTATCTAGTCAGATTTCTAGACTAGATGGCTTTGCACTGGCCTCATCTACTACTGTGAGGAATCTTGGAGTCATCTTTGATAGAAGATATGTCATTTACTTCCTACATAAAATAAATATCTAGAACATCCTTCTTCCACCTTAGGAATATTGCTAAAATTAGAAATACCCTGTCTCAAAGTGATGCTGAGAATCTAGTCCATGCATTAGGCTTAAAATGTTCCTTTTTTAAAAAGCTTATAGTTAGAGATGGATCCAGTGACTCTGAACCATCTCTTAGTTATGCTGCTATAGGTTTAGTCTGCTGGGGGACCTCATATCACACTGAGCTCCTCTCCTCCTTTTCTCTCTCTGTCCACTTTATGACATCATTGCTTGTTATTAACTTTGTTTCTTCTCTCTCCCCTAGTTGTGCTTCGTCCTCTCTCCCTCCCTCTCTCTCTCCCTCTCTCTCTCCCTCTCTCTCTCTCTCTCTCTCTCTCTCCCTCTCTCTCTCCCTCTCTCTCTCTCTGTATCTCTCCTCAGGTATCCTCGACCCTGGAGCCGTAGTTACTGGTCCTGCCAACCTGCCTAGTGCCTTGTCTGCTGCTCCTTGTTGTTTTGATCTCTGTTTCCTGCTGACTTTAAAATTTGCTTTAGATGTCGTTCACTTAATCCTGGGGATGACAAGATAAACAAACCCCTGTCTTGGCATTGGCAGAGCTCATTTTGACAGTTTCTGCTTTAATGCTGCACTTGAAATTACTTATTAGTGCATAAATCATTTCATATGTACTGTCACAGTGTCAAAGAGCTGTCTGCACCTCCTGACAGAACTGGGAGATGGGTCAGTTGATCCATCAAGGGTCAACTCCCACCTCTGGTCTATCCCCCCAGCACAAAGCATCAAACAGTGAACTTAAAGGTCCCAGATAAAAACTAAAAGAGATATTTAAAGTCTGTCGGTAGCTATTTACAGAGTCAGACACCTGCCAAAACATTTTGGAATTATTATTATTTTTTACACATTTTCACCGCAAAATCTCATTTATGCAGATAATGACACTAGTTTTTCTATGTGATAATCCTGAACGCAAAGGTTACCTGTCAACAGAGACTGAAGCTTTTGCCACGCAGACAGCTGAGGTCCTGTCCCATCGAATCTGAGCCCAGAAAGCTGCTAAGAGTCACCGACACACTGAAAACTGACGCGATCAGCAGCACAACAGGGACAAAGTCAAAGCAGATAACCACTGTGAGTAACAAACACAGAACACAGTTCAGTTCTTAATTGTCTTTCACAAGACAGTTTAATCATTTACAGCCCAAGAAAAGCCCAAAGATCCTTTCTACAGTCACTGTTCTACTAAAGTTCAAGATCAGCTCAGTGGTTTTACAATGGTGGAACCATCAAACTCTGCTCTCATCAAACAATGTTTCAAGGACATGCACTTAAAAACTGCTCAGTTTTTTACCAAGGCTGTAATTTAGAATAGAATAGAGTGGAAGTACAATTAAATTTGGACTGGCGTCTCTCCCTTAGATACAGATAGCCGTAAACATTAGTCCTGAAATAATGAACAAAGTGCAGTTATAGTCTAAGAGTTATGTCAACACGCTTGTGTTAAGGACCAGACTGGTGTTCTCACACCCCTCCACCAGGTATGCCACATCAAGCCTGTAAGCTGTTTCATCATTGTCAGTGATCAGTCTTGCATTACTCAAGCACTTGTTTTAAAACTCCTGCTAAATGCTAACTTCTCTGTCTCCTTTTGTCTCTCGCGCAGGAGGTAATGACATCCAACTATGCCAGTCGTTAGGTCAGAGCAGATGAATGAGTGTGCCTGGTTCCTGTTGGCGCTTCACAAAGAGGGGGGATGTACCTGGAGAAATTTCAGCCAGCCTGGATTTAGTAAAGTGAATTTTATGGACTATTTTAAACTGTATTAATGAGAGCCTGGCATTAACTGAACTATACTGTATATTGTTAAGAATTTCCTGCCATAGCTCATGGGGTACCTCAATGTGGAGTTCCTGCTCCCAGGCTTCTCTGATTTTAGAACTAGAAAACTTAAGATGAGTCTGTAGGTTGTTTTTAAGGTACAGCTCTCTTTTTACTATTTTTTATCTTTCCGGAGGGCAAAAACTGGATCAGTTAGGGCAGGAGGTAAAGCGTGGTTATGACAAATAGGGCTATCAGTGTAGACAAATGGCAAGTCTCAAAAGGGATCGGACCTATTTCCATAGACTTTAAAAATAGCAGTTGAACACATAAAAACTAAAATAATTAAATAGTTAAATAAAAAGCTAAATAGAAACCTGGTAAAAAAAATAAATATAAAGCATTAAAGGGAGTTTTTCCTCTCCACAGTAGCCTAGTGCAGCTCCTGTGGGACTGTTGAATTTTCTACATTGTATATATTTATATAATGTGTAAGGTCTTAAACCTTTCAGATTTCTAGACTAGATGGCTTTGCACTGGCCTCAACTACTACTGTGTGGAATCTTGGAGTCATCTTTGATAGAAGATATGTCATTTACTTCCTACATAAAATAAATATATAGAACATCCTTCTTCCACCTTAGGAATATTGCTAAAATTAGAAACATCCTGTCTCAAAGTGATGCTGAGAATCTAGTCCATGCATTAGGCTTAAAATGTTCCTTTTTTAAAAAGCTTATAGTTAGAGATGGATCCAGTGACTCTGAACCATCTCTTAGTTATGCTGCTATAGGTTTAGTCTGCTGGGGGACCTCATATCACACTGAGCTCCTCTCCTCCTTTTCTCTCTCTGTCCACTTTATGACATAGACATTGCTTGTTATTAACTTTGTTTCTTCTCTCTCCCCTAGTTGTGCTTCGTCCTCTCTCCTTCCCTCTCTCTCTCTCTCCCTCTCTCCCTCTCTCTCTCGCTCTCTGTATCTTTCCTCAGGTATCCTCGACCCTGGAGGTGTAGTTACTGGTCCTGCCAACCTGCCCAGTACCTCGTCTGCTGCTCCTTGTTGTTGTATTGATCTCTGCTGCTTGTTGTTCTTTTCTCTCTCCTTTGTCCACTCACCCCAACTGGTCGTGGCAGATGGCCGCCTGGTTCTGCTGGAGGTTTCTTCCATTAAAGGGAGTTTTTCCTGTCCACTGTTTTCTAGTGCTGCTCAAGTGGGACTGTTGGGTTTTCTACTTTATTCAGTATATACCTATATAATGTGTAAGGTCTTAAACCTGCACAGTGAAGACTAAGGCGACTTATCGGACTCCAAACTGTCAGCTTCCTTTTATTACGACAATTAACTTCCTCAAAACCTAGAGTTACACAAACGCTGTTGTTACCACATAGATGTTGGAACATTTTGTGGCATCTGTCCATTTTACAAGACTTTAAAATTTGCTTTAGATGTCGTTTGCTTAATCCTGGGGATGACAAGATAAACAAACCCCTGTCTTGGCATTGGCAGAGCTCATTTTGACAGTTTCTGCTTTAATGCTGCACTTGAAATTACTTATTAGTGCATAAATCATTTCATATGTACTGTCACAGTGTCAAAGAGCTGTCTGCACCTCCTGACAGAACTGGGAGATGGGTCAGTCGATCCATCAAGGGTCAACTCCCACCTCTGGTCTAAAGTACACTCTGGTCTCTCAAGGCACTTTACACTGTAAAGTGCCTTGAGATGACTTATGTTGTGATTTGGTGCTATACAAATACAGTAAAATTGAACTGAATTGAACTAGAATTGTAAAACTACCTTCTTTTACCTGGGGAGTATAAAAGGAGCATCTTGTCTCAACATGATGCTGAGAAACTGTGTCCTTGTGCTGCTCAAGTGGGACTGTTGGGTTCCACATTGTTCTGTATATAGTTATAATGTGTAAGGTCTTAAACCTTACAATGTAAAGTGCCTCGAGATGACTTTTGTTGTGATTTGACGCTATATATATGAAGATGAATTGAATTGAAGGGTACGATATCCTTGAGCAGTCTAGTCAGGATGGGGTCTAACAGACAAGTAGATGACTTGTTTTAGACATTTCAAGACATTTCACCTTCCATTGCAGAGGGTTTTCACAAATCTGACTGGCTGGTTGGAGCAGCAGGTTTATAAACCCGTTTGTACTTAATTGTCACCTTTAGGTTGTTGTTTTGGGCATCAAAGGAGTGTCCCTTGTCTTTCAGATGTAGGTGAACTGCTGAGTCCTGTTCTGATGAGCTGGCCCTTCTGTGTGGTACCATGCTTTTATGGAGCTGCTGTTTGGTTTCTCCTATGTACAGATCTGTACATTCCTCACTGCATTGAACTGTCTCTCTCATTACTGTATCTCTGAACTGCTGCTTTCTACAAAAACGTTTGTTCAGTCAGCATGTCTGATTTAACCTGTTAGACTGAAACCTGACTTTAGTGCATGTGTGCATTTTAGGAATCTGTAACTCTGTAGCTGTAAACACATTAAACTTAATTTCTTCTGTTCCTGTCTGTCAGGTTCAACAACATCACAACCTGTCTGATCTAGTCAGATTTAGTTCTAAAGAACATTGTGCCAATGAGTCAGTCACCACCTTTCAGTTCTTGGGAACTGGACTGGTTTGCTGGTTTTGGTGCACTCTTTAAAAAATAGCAATTTAGTTTTAAATAATTTCAATTCAGTTTATTTATACAGAGTATTCTCAAGGCACTTTACAGTGTTTAAGGTTTAAGACCTTATGTAACATAACCATATATAGAATTATAGTGAAAACCCAACAGTCCCACTGAGCAGCACTAGGACATAGTGGAGAGGAAAAAGAGACCTCCAGCAGAACCAGGCTCAGGGTGGGCGGTCATCTGCCTCGACCAGTTGGGGTGGGTAGAGAGAAAACAACAGAGTGAAAGAACAACAACAACACACAGCAGATGAGAAACTGGGCATGTTGATTGGCCCATTAATTAAAACTGGAGTCATACAGCTCTGAGGTTGAGGATGCCTGCAGAAAGATACAGAGAGAGAGAGAGAGAGGACACAAAGCAAAACATCAAACTGTCATATTCCTGCTCAACAAACTGAAGACATCAAATAATTTAGTGATGATACACAACAAAATATTATCATCTGTGGATCTGACCAAACTGAGATCAGGTTCTTCCGACTGCAGCAGAGACGTCACCTGTGGAAAGAAAAAGTAAAATTACAACTTAAAGTGACTGAAGTAATTGATTGACGATGAAAACTCTTCTTGTTGATGACCTGTAAATGATATAAGTAATGAAAACATGCATCCTGAGTGTTTCTGAGGAATGTGAGAACTAATAAATATGATCAGGTCAAACTGGTGGGTTCCCACTGTGCACAGCAGGAAACACACTGGGACTGTGCTGCTAACATGTACGAGGGTGACACAACTAATAGAACCACATAAAACAAACTCTGGATTGGGTCTGTTCAAGTAAAATAAATGTTATATGTCAGCGTATTTGCGGTCTTTCTATTCTCAGTCTAATCAACATTCAAAATTTGGAACATCTAGATTTGTTGGGTTCCTTAACCTGTTCGTTCTAAAATTAACTGATTCAGACTTTTATCTTCAAACTACCCGAATTGAACTGTCAAACAACAGCTTAGATGCTGTAACATTGACACTGTTCCTGGATAATGATATAATCAGTGTTAGTAAAACGTGACTATAGTCTCATGTTTCCTCAGCAGCACTGAGTGACGGTTCAACTTACAGCTGGAAGACGATCAAACTGAAAGTGATGGATTCAGGTTTCAGATGAATTCGTTCCATCATTCGGTCAGAGCTGAACGACCTGTTGAATTTGGACATGTGCCACTGAAAACTGACTCTCTGGCTTCTTCAGAACTGCCTGCAGGATCAAGTACACAACTAAACCGCTTCACCTTTTGTCCCATGTGAACAAGTAGAAACATCTGTTATTGCAAAGAGGAAGCTGTGGTTCCATCTGCATGTTTGAGGGTAAATATGGTAAAAACCTGATCACATGTTTTTTTCTTCACCTTCACCACGTTAATGAAACACCACAGCCAACACTACAGGTTCCCTTTCACATCACTATGATGCCTCACACCACCTGCCAGGGACCTGTTGGTACTGGGTTGTCGAGTGGGAGGCTTTGTTATGTGATGCTGTGGGATGAGAACGGACTTGGCACATGCTGACAGAAAACATGGACAGATTTGACTGTCAGTCACCTCTTTAACAAGCAGGAACTGATGGACTTGTTGAGTTTGGATCAGTTCCACTAAAACCTGATCCCCTGACTTCTTAAGAAGTGATTGCAGAAGGAAGTACATACCTGACGTGTCAGAAAAACATGTGGTATACTCCCGGGGTTTGTCTTCAGTGAAAAACGTCTGTGTGTAAAAAGGCTAATATTTCTCTACATCATGTCAGTTGAGATAATTTCTGAAATTAATCTGTATAAAATAATTTTTTTCACTTCACCTGATCACACTACTTCATATTAATGATTGATTAATTAACTGATCATAAACACACTCAGTTCAACATAAATAAAGTCTAATAAATGTTTTTTCCTCACAGTTTCCATATCCATATATAAGTTGAATCTAATCTAATATTGATGCTTTAAGTGAATCTGACTATCCTGTTTCCATAACAACATCTAAGACCCGCCTCCTGGTCAGACCCTCTGTTGTGATGGTGATGTGTTTATGACTGTGTAGCAGCAGGTGAACAGATGTCAGAAGCCGACAGACGCTGACAGAGGAAGAAGCTCCACAGGTGAGCAGGAAGGTAAGAACAGCACACCTGTGTGAAATCACAGGTGATTTGTTGGCTCTTTGAGTTTTATGCTGTTTGATGTGATGAAAGGTGTCAGTGACCTTTGTTGTCTAATCCATCATTGTCAGATGGATTGTGAAATGTTGTCTGATAATTTCTCAAACACACCGGGAACATTAAGGCATCACATTTAACCCTGTAAGATCATTTGTTTTCACCTTTCAGATGTTGTTGTAGTCTGATGCAGAAATGAAGTAGTTTTAAATCCTTTTTAAGGAAATGTTGTAACACTGGGCCTAAGTGAAAGCAGAACTACATTTCACACTCACTCTCTAAACAAATATAAACACCTAAAAGTCTAATTGCATGTTCAACTGTTCATGTTTCCCCATAATAGTATATGTTATTAATTATAACTGCACAAATGCTTTTTTATATTTGCATAGTCTATATATATATATATATTCCGTGTAAGATCTTAAACCTTAAAATGTTAAGTGTCTTGAGATGACTTATGTTATTATTATTATTTTTTTTATCAATTATGATTTATTTATAATGACAATTTAGAAAACAGGATGAAATTGTATATAGAATTGAAATCAACTGAAATGAAAATTGTCATTACAGTGTTCATTTGCAGTGATAGTTCCAAAGAAAGTTCTTGTCATCTGAAAAGCAGACAGACTTGCTGCACAGTGTTTGGTATATCCTTTATCACAGTGTCTGCGGCATCCTCTCATTGTTGCATTGTTGAGCTTGATTTCCTTGCATCAAAATTTGCAGCACTTTCGCCTGAACTTGTCTACAGCTGAGTATGAGATATGACACTACAGGCTGACAGGCGACTGAAGAGTGCCCAGGGGCAATTTTGGAATTTACTCATAGATGAGAAGTACCAGTATTCAGTTCTACTTATTCATGCTTCACAGCATTTTTAGGCATGAAGATTAGATAAAGTCCAAATAGTTCCATGTGATGATGATCATTTGGAAGCCTGTGTGTGTGTGTGCCCGCCCAAAAAAAAGTCGCCACCAAAAAAAAAAAGGCCACCTAGATTTAACTAAGCAAATGGGTACGAGCCTCCTATAATATTACTGGAGCAACAGTATGTGTTCCAAGAATGAGGTCAGCTGACTACCTGAATATACTGAATGACCAGGTTATTCCATCAATGGATTTATTCTTCCCTGATTGCACGGGCATAGTCCAAGATGACAATGCCAGGATTCATTGGGCTCAAATTGTGAAAGATTTGAGGTGGTTCAGGGAGCATGAGACATCATTTTCACACATGGATTGGCCACCACAGAGTCCAGACATTAACCCCATTGAGAATCTTTGGGATGTGCTGGAGAAGGCTTTGTGCAGCGGTCAGAATCTATCATTATCATCAATGCAAAATCTTGGTGAAAAATTAATTAACACTGGATGGAAGTAAATCTTGTGACATTGCAGAAGCTTATTGAAACAATGCCACAGTGAATGCGTGCTGTAATCAAAGCTAAAGGCGGTTCAACAAAAATATTAGAGTGTGTGACCCTCTTTTTGGTGGCGACTTTTTTTTTCGCCAGGCAGTGTATATTCAATGTACATATACTATATATGTCCAATAAAACAAGGGGATGAGCTTCAACGAGCGTTTGCTCGTGTTAAGAATGAGATATTCTACGAGGTAGAATGCTGTGTGATCAATGATATGCAAATTGTCCATTGGGTAAGGGGACATGTGAACCATTCATAGAGGGTGTGCCATGGGTTCCCCCATTTTTCTAATATAGTAGCCAATCTGTATATGGAAGAGAGCTCTATCATCCTATCCTGGAACTCCACCGAGCCATTGGTTCAGATATGTGGATGACACCTGGGTGAAAATCAAATTTCAGCATGTACCACAGTAAACGGACCACATCAACTCGGTGGACAAACACATCAAGTTCACCAGGGAGGACATGAAACATAACAGGCTAGCCTTCTTAGACTGTGAAATTTCCATCACCATTGGGGGACATTTGAAAGGTTTGACTCGCACCATCCACTAGAGCACAAACTAGGTGTCATCAGGACTCTACAACACAGAGCAAACACCATCCCCACAGACTCAGAGGCCAGGGAAGCAGAAGAACACCACATCAAAAAGGCCCTGAGTAAATGTTGTTATCCCAGAACGCTCTAAGCGAGGCAGGAGAGAGGAAGGATATCTGCTGCCTAAGCGAAAAACCCTTGGTGATCCCGTATGTGTCACGAGTATCAGAACAATTAAGGCACATTTTCTCAAAACACTGGGTCTCAGTGGCTTTCAAACCCCCAAAACACGCTACGGTCCTATTGGTCCACCCCAAGGATCGGAACCCCTGGCACAAACAGAGTAACATGGTGTACACAGTCAAGTGCCAGGAGGAGTGCCGTGAACTATACACTGGGGAGACCAAGCAGCCACTGGCTAAGCGTATGTCATAACACAGAAGAGCTTTCTCATCAGGACAGGACATCTACAGGATAGTGGTCACTCCTTCAGAGATGAAGAAGTGCACATCCTGGACAGGGAAGCGCTGGTTTCAGAGAGGAATCAAGGAGGCCATTTACGTGAAAAAGGAACGACCATCTCTGAAACGAGGAGGGGGCCTAAGGGTACAACTGTCACCATCTTACAATGCTGTGATTGCGACCATTTACCAACCCTCTATGAATGGTTCACACGTCTACTAATCAGTGGACAATTTTCATATCACTGATCACACAACCCATTGTTAGTCAATGGTGCTAGTTTCTGTGATTATGCAAAGGTGAATTCCATGTGAATCATGGAATCATTCCCGTCTGATACACATTTTTTTCACTCTGTGTTCTTTACTCTACTTTACTCGGCAGACGCTTTCACAATCACAGCAGCTGATCAGACACACCTTACCACACCTGAGAGAGAGATTCAAAAACAAAACTGTAGAAGTGACTCAGTTTTCTTTGTGTGAGAATAGTCACAGCAGGTGTGTAACAATTTATATATTTCAATTCAACTTTATTTGTATACCAAAAATCTCAACAGAAGTCATCTTAAAGCACTTAATAGTGGGACATTTTTCCTGTCTTTTAGGAGTCTTAAACAGCTGCTGCTCTATCAGTTCATGAGAACCGCAGTCGGTGCAGAGGGATCCTGCTCACACACTAAGCACACACCCTGAGCCTGGTTATTGGACAGAGGAGAGAGAAAAAAGAACAGCACGCAACAGAGATCATATCAACAACAAGGAGAAGCAGACACTGGGCAGGTTGGTAGGACCAGTGACTGCAGACTGGATATCATACAGCTCTGAAGCAAGGGATTACTGCAGAGAGGTACAGAAATATGATCTCTCTTGTAGATTCCTGTCAGAACTCTGGTTGCAGCATTCTGGATTAACTGGAGGCTTTTGAGTGAGTTATTGGGACATCCTATCAGTAAAGAATTACAATAGTCCAGTCTAGAAGTGACAAATGCATGGACTAGTTGGGGGGCATGGTAGCTCAGTGGGCAGAGCAGTTGTCTTCAAACCCAAGGGTGAGCGGTGAGATGTTCTTGGAAAATACACCAATACCCTGACCCTTGGTGCCTCACAGGGGACAGCCTGCCAAAAAACAGGCTAATTCGAGGCAGTTGACCGCCACCCTGAACCTGGTTCTGCTGAAGGCATTTATTATTATTATTATTATTATTACTAGTTTCTCAGAATCACTTTGAGACAGGCTGCTTATGATCTTAGAAAATTCTACTAAAGTGGAAGAAGTAGGTTCTAGATATTTCTTTGATGTAGGAGGTAAAGGAGATATCCTGGTCAAAGATAGCTCATCTCTAGGGTGGCAATCTGACTAGGTAACATGTCTCTGAGGTTTTCAGCCCCCCCCCCCCCCAAAAAAAAGTTCTGTCTTGTCTGAACTAAAGAGTAGAAAATTACAGGACATCTTTTAAAAATGCTCAAAGTTTGACTATTGATCAGTTTCATCTGGTTTCATAGATAAATATAGTTGGGTATCATTTGCGTAATGATGTAATTTAATGTTTCATTATAATATTGCCTAAGGGAGACATGTATAAAGTCAAAAATTACTGGATTTGTGCATTGAAGATTCATTATTAACATGAACAAATTGGGATAAGATTCCCTTTAATCCCAATGACACGTTCCAGTCTGTGCAATAAAATGTTATGATCTATAGTGTTGATTGCAGTCCTAAGATCTAACAGAACCAGTACAGAGAGAAGCCCTTAGTCTGAAGCTAAGAGAAGATTATTGGTAACTTTAACAAGTGCTGTTTCTGTCAGGCGTGTATAAGACACAGACAAAGTGTGAACAGAACGGAACGCTAGTAGCATGTGGGATTGACCTATCCGCGAAGTGAGCCACAGCGGGCTAGAAGACACTTGCGGTTGCTGTCGTATCCCCCCCCCCCGCAAGCTCCTGACGGTCCAGGGCAGTCAGGCCGGCGACAATGGAAGTCCATGAGGATCCGTCGCACGGTGTAGGCTGGCCCGCTGTTGATGATGGGAGGTGGTGGCGGGGGAGTAGAGGGGGCGACCAGCTGAGACACAGTGTACGGTTTGAGTTGAGAGATGTGGAAAACGGGGTGGACCTTAAGAGAAGGACGGAGTTGCAGCCAATAGAAGACCGGGTTGATCTTGGTGACAACCTGATATGGTCCAATGAACCGGGGTGTGAGCTTCTTGGAGACGGACTGGAGATGGAGGTGAGAAGTGGAGAGCCACACCCGGTCACCTGGTTGAAAGGAGCGTCCCGGAGGGTGTCGGCGGCGGTGCTGCCAGACGTATTCGACATTGGCCCGGGCGATGGCTGCCTTGACCCATGCCAGCCAACACCTGCGGGCTGTTGGGCAGCGGGTACCTCGACCTCTGCTTCCTGATGGGTGAAAATGGGGGGATGGAATCCATAACAGACCTTGAAGGGAGAGAGTCCAGTGGCTGATGTGGAGGGCCTGTGGAGAAAGATCGGCAGGGGTTTATTGGTGGGTTTGGTGAGAGCTGTGAGATGCGCTACAACTGAACTGAAACCCCGGAAGAAAGGCCGGTAGAAGTTGGCGAACCCCATAAAGCTCTGGAGCTGCTTGAGACTCGTGGTTTGGGGCCACTGAGTCACTGCCTCCACCTTCTGTGGATCGACGGCCACGCCCTGGGTAGAGACGACATAGCCAAGGAACGTGGTGGAGCACTGGTGGAAGGCTCACTTCTCCAGCTTACAGAACAGCTGTTGGGCTAACAGCCTGCGCAGGACAGCTCTCACGTGGAGAATATGGTCCTCTTCCGTCTGGGAGTACACTAGAATGTCGTCCAGGTACACAAATTGAATTGACTTACTGTATGCTAATGTGAGGGATGCATACAGAGCCACCCCCCTCCCCCCACTAGGGAAGTCGGACCATAACATGGTCTACTTACATTCAAAATACACCCCCCTGGTCAAAAGGCAGCCTGTCACTACACGCTCCATCAG
>JAUYWH010000016.1:19040627-19052978 GCA_034779795.1 Ctenopoma multispine | reverse complement strand
GTTGAAAACCAGAGAGGGAGGAGAGCTGCCCAAGACCCTGACTGAGATGTACATCCACTTCCTGGTGGTTCAGACCAGACTGAAGAACATCAAGCTTTCTGGTGGAACTGAAACTGGTCCAAACTGGAATCAAGCAAACAAAGAAATGATAATTGCTTTGGGAAAACTGTCTTTTGAGCAGTTGCACAAAGGAAATCTGATCTTCTATGAATCAGACCTGGCAGAGTCTGGTATCAGTTTAAAAAAAGCATCAACATATCCAGGACTATGCACACAGATCTTTAAAGAGGAAACAGTTCAGAACCACAGTAAGATCTTCTACTTCACACATCTGAGTGTCCAGGAGTTTCTAGCTGCTCTTTATGTACATCTGCATTTTATGGACACTGGAATCAATCTGCTGACAGGAGCACAATCAACTTATTGGATTCCTAAAATATCAAGACGCAAATCTAATCTCTGCCAGAGTGCTGTGGAAGAGGCCTTGCTAAGTTCAAATGGACATTTGGACTTGTTTCTCCGCTTCCTCGTTGGTCTTTCCCTGCAGACCAATCAGACACTGCTACGAGGCCTGGTGACAGAGACAGGAAGCAGCTCACAGACCAATCAAGAAACAATCAAGTATATCCAAGAGAGGCTCAATGACAGTCTCTCTCCAGAGAAAAGCCTCAACCTGTTCCACTGTCTGAATGAGCTCAATGACCACTCTGTACTTCAGGAGACTGAACAGTACCTGAGATCAGGAAGTCTCTCCACAGATAAACTGTCTCCTGCTCAGTGGTCAGCTCTGGTCTTCATCTTACTGTCATCAGAAAAAGATCTGGACGTGTTTGACCTGAAGAAATACTCTGCTTCAGACGAGGCTCTTCTGAGGCTGCTGCCAGTGGTCAAAGCCTCCAACAAAGTTATGTAGGTCAAACAAGAAGTTCCAAACTCTGTTCCTCAAGGAACCTTGTCCCCCTTGTTTTCCTACTATCCCTGTCCTACCCACTGCTGATTATCTGTATCAGGTGTGTTCAATCAGTCTGAAGCTGGAAGATACCATCTCACTTCACCCTTGTCTGAGATGAATCTAGCTTCTGTTAAACAGAACACACTGGATCCAGGTAATCAGCAGTACATAGAGCAGAAATAGGTCAGGACAGGGGTCTTTTGGGACCAGGGTGGGGAAGCCCCTGAGTTAAAGTATACATAGATTTTTATTTGCAAGTGAATATGCAAATATATTATCTAAGCAGATATTGAACAGGATTACTTTTCCTAGATGATACTTCAATGTTTTAAATGTTTTGTCACAAAAATTTCAGACTGAGTGGCTGTAACCTCTCAGAGAGAAGCTGCAAAGTTCTGTCCTCGGTTCTCAGTTCCCAGTCCTCTGGTGTGAAAGAACTGGACCTGAGCAACAACAACCTGAAAGACTCAGGAGTGAAGGTGCTGTCTGCTGGACTGGAGAGTCCACACTGTCGACTGGAACGTCTCAGGTCAGGATTCATCTGTTTTCATTTGCCAGCTTTCCATGTTTGTCTCTCGTCCACTGTGGCCTGTGTCTCACATACATCAGATTCTTGTCTTAGACCCTAAAGTTTAATAGCGTTGTATTTCATCAGATCATTTTCCATCCAAGGTACACAGTAGGATGTTGCCTTGTTTTTTGGGGGCTGCTCCTGGTTCATTTAAAGAATTATTAGCTTGTCTTTGTATTTCACGTGGGTGTCAAGGGTTTATACTGATCCTCTCCCTACTGCCTGTCCAATCTATAGTTTTCTTTCTTTATCTTATGATCCAAATAAATCATCTCTGTCTTTAGGCTTAGTGGCTGCAACTTGTCATGGAGAAGCTGTGAAACGCTGTCTCCAGTAATCAGCTCTCAGCCCTCTAGTCTCAAGGACTTGGATGTGAGTAGTAATGACCTGCAGGATTCTGGAGTGCAGATTCTATCCTCCGGACTGGAGAACTCACACTGTGCCCTGGAAAGTCTCAGGTTAGGATTCATGTGTCCCTTTAACTTACTTTATGCTAATATGATGCTTAATCTGCAAATCACACAAATCAAATCGAGCATTTTCTTTTGTACAACATATTCCCTGTCTCTTGGATAAAATAGGGTATTTCTACATCTAGAGAATCAGTGAGACTGGAATTTATGACAGGAACCTAACTGCAGGTAGTTCTTTCATACTGAAGGATAAAATACTGTGTAAGACTATAGCTATGCAGTCATTTAATCTGGAGTTACTTTTAGTTTTGTCCCATGACATTTAAAACAAATTAAATGTTGTTAGGATCATATTAACTGTGACTTTCAAAGTTGTGTTACTTGTTTACTTACTGTTTGTGTTGTATTATGATTTGTCTACAACATTTAATGGTGTCCTATCACATTAAATTTGCTGTTGATCCATTAAAACCCATAAGCAATTACTTAACGGTCAACTGACCATTTAGAACCATTTATTCAGCAATTCTGTCTTGGTGATTTGCCTGTTACTCAATTTTCAAAACATTTACCAGTCTGTCAGGCTGTCAAGTCACAGAAACAGGCTGTGCATCCTTGGCCTCAGCTCTGAGCTCCAATCCCTCTCACCTGAGAGAACTGGACCTGAGCTACAATCATCCAGGAGAGTCAGGAGAGGACCTGCTGTCTGGTGGAGTTAAGGATCGACACTTTCGACTGGAGACTCTTAGGTACTGAGAAAACAGTTCAGTGTTTTTCTGTCAACCCAACATTCTAAAAAAACTGTCCATTCACCCTCCATCCATCCACCCATGCATCCATCCATTTTATCTGAACTGAAAACCAAGTTAGTCTGACTGTCTTCCTGTAGGTTGGACCATTGTGGAGAGAAGAGGCTAAAACAGGGTCTGAGAAAGTGTAAGTGACATTAATGTATTTAGATAATAACTCAGTGTATACAGCAGTGAGTATATAATACATGATAAAGAATGACTCATTCTTACAATTAAATTATTAAAATTAAATGTCAGTTCTCAAGATGTAAAACACTTTCTTTGTCACTTTTGTTAATTAAGCTGATGTATTAATTCATCTGATTAATAAAAATAGATGTGTAACACTAATAGTTTCCAATTGTTAGGTGATAATCACATGTAAAGAGAGAGTTTAAACTTTGATTTATTCTGCTCAGTTTGTCTATCCATAATTTGTTCAATTCTTAGATTAGAAAAAGAGTGAGTTGTTTTGGTGTCTGATTAGCTAGTAGTTAGCATAAAGCTAATGTAAACACTATATGATGTTTCTGTACCAATGATACAAACACTGATAGAAATAATGTTGGAAAAGTAGTGGGTAACAATTCTGAACTAGTTCAAAAACTTTAGAACAATAAGTAGTCCGATCAGCCACAAATGTAACGGGTGTACTTGGTCATTTTCCCAGCAGTCAAAAAAAAAACACATTCCATTGTACTTTTCTTTAGATAATTAAATAGAAGATAATGATGAGTCTAATTTAACATTAAAAGCTCTACAACTGGTGTTTAATCTTTATTTACATTCAGAGATTTATCAGTACTGCACAGGTGAAATGCCTCGTCTAAATGCAGCAGATTATATTTATATTGACAGCTAGCTAGCTTTCTACTAGAGAAAAGGAGATGCAACCTGTACGAGTTTCAGGTCTGAGGGTTACAGGTCTGATGGTTACAGGTCTGATGCTTACAGGTCTGAGGGTTACAGGTCTGATTCTTACAGGTCTGAGGGTCACAGGTCTGAGAATTATAGGTCTTATGGTTATAGGTCTGAGAGTTATAGGTCTGGTGGTTACAGGTCTGAGGGTTTCATGTCTTATGGTTACAGGTCTGAGAGTTATAGGTCTGGTGGTTACAGGTCTGAGAGTTATAGGTCTGAGGGTTACAGGTTACATGATACATAACAAGCAGATTGATCATAGAGAAATATGGAGACACATAATTTGCTATGAAAACTGTGAATATTTACTCTATACAACAAATGTAAATCATTCAGAGATAGTAGGAGAAAACCTTCTGCTTCTTTGTAATTTTTCCTCTTTAGATGCCTGTGAACTTGAACTGGACCCAAACACAGCACACAGAAACCTCAAAGTGTCTGGCAACAACAGGAAGGTGACTGTGGTGAAGGAAGAGCAGCCGTACCCTGATCATCCTGAGCGCTTTGACCACTGCTGCTGGCAGGTGCTGTGTAGTACTGGTCTGACTGGTCGCTGTTATTGGGAGGTTGAGAGGGAAGGAAGTGTTGTGATAGCGGTGACTTATAAAAAAATAAGTAGAAGAGGAAAATGTGCAGACTGCAGACTTGGCTGGAACGACCAGTGCTGGAGTCTGATGTGCACGCAGGACAATTATTGTTTTTGGCACAACAAGAGACAAACAGTCATCCCTCACCCCTCCTCTTCATCCGTCTCTCACAGAGTAGCGGTGTATGTGGACTGTCCTGCTGGGACTCTGTCCTTCTACAGAGTCTCCTCTGACAAACGGGTCCACCTCCACACCTTCAACACCACATTCACTGAACCTGTCTACCCGGCCTTTGGGTTTGGGTTTGGGTTCTGGTCGTATGACTCCTCAGTCACCCTGTGTCAGCTTTAGGAAGAAGAGACACTCACTGTTTAAACATAACTGCTGAAATTCTTACACACAGAACATACACACATACACAGAACAGAGAAAACAAAGACCTGAAACCAACAACAAAAAATATCATATTTTACTTTCAGTGTCTGTATCAGAAGGTGGTTTGACCTTGATGTCCAGAACTAAAGCATGTCTGACTTTCATAGACAAAATCTTGTGGGAGCAGACATTAAAACATAAACCAGGATTTCTGATGGTCATGTCAGGTCAGGTAGATCTGATGTCTAGTATTTATTCTCCAAACATTATTTTATAGCAGTAAAACTGATGTTTGTTGTTTAATCTGTCTCTCTGTTGTTTTATTTACCTCACTGTTAATATGTTTACATTTTTCACAGACCTTTTAATTTAATCACCCTCTTTCTCTTATTACAGCACAAAGAGTAAGGTGGTTCTCAACATAAACCGTTTAATTTTCAGCATTGTTTTGTTCATTTATTCCACCTGGAGCCATTAAACATTAATGATCAGTTATATTGTTGGGGGTTGTGATGTGATTGTTGTGGTTCAGTTGTTTAGGGCATAATGACTCCATACTTTGAGAATGTGTGATCATTTGTAAATATATGATTTGTAACAATGTAATGGTAATTTTACAGCTCATTACTGTGTTTAAATCTTATACCTACGGTCTTATTATGTTTCCTTTAGGATAAATCATTTTATTCAATCCAAACAACATTTAGCTTAAACATTAATTTAACAAAAAAGCATCATAAAGTTTACTTTGACATCGTCACACATAAAAATAAGCAAATATACTGAATACAGATTAAGTGGATGGTTTTAATTAGTACCCAATATATGAATACTTAATAATACACATGCATTATTCTGATATGCAGATTAGTTGGATGAATTGTACAGGTTTTACAGTTTATGTGATCAAATATACATATTGTGTCTTCAAATAAATGAATAATAAGAATAAATAATTATATTAGTTCCTTTGGGGATAAAAACAATAGTACAACCAAAAACTGTCAGTTATTTAGGAGGGGAAGAAAGCTGTTTGGCCTTGCTGTTTATCTGCCTAACTGTGATAACTTTAAACTAAACATACTACTAATATACTGTACACCCGTATAATCTAATGCAGCAGCTCTGTCACGAATTCTACTTTTACAAGTTTATGATTTCTGTACTTGATGTTTTTTGTACTTTAATTCAAAAAGTTAAACTGACACATATATTTTTGATTGATCTTAGGAAATATTCTAATATTATACTACACACATACTATAATAATGATTGTTGTTTATCAGTAAAACATAGAAATGTTTTTCACTTTATTTATATAGCACCAAATCACAACATAAGTCATCTCAAGCACTTTACTGTGTAAGGTCTTAAACCTTAAAAATATAAATATATACAAAATATTATAGAAAACAGTCCCACTTGAGCATCACTAGGCAACAGTGGAGAGGAAAAACTCTCTTTAACAGAAGAAACCTCCAGCAGAACCAGGCTCATGGTGGGTGGCCATCTGCCTCGACCAGTTGGGGTGAGTGGACAGAGGAGAGAGAAAAGAGCAACAGACAACAGAGATCAATACAACAACAAGGAGCAGCAGACGAGGCACTGGGCAGGTTGGCTGGACCAGCAACTACAGCTCCAGGGTCGAGGATACCTGAGGAAAGATATATATATAGAGAGAGAGAGAGAGAGGGAGAGGGAGAGAGAGAGAGAGGACACAAAGATAATAAAATGCAATGATGACATAAGAGTGGACAGAGAGAAGGAGGAGAGGAGCTCAGTGTAATGTGGGAGGTCCCCCAGCAGACTAAATCTATAGCAGTTATGAATCTAAAGAGATTTCACTTTTTGAATTAAATTATAAACAAAATATTATATATTTTATTCTGATAAGTTGATATGCACTTTTATTATCCTACTGCCTCGAGTAGTAGATTCTACTCAGACAGCAACAGTAACACAGTGTCCAGCTGGTGAATGGGGGGTTGGAGCTTATTACAAGGCTGATTAGCTGTAAGGAGATTAGAAGCACAGGAGGGTAAGTTACCAAGCATCACAAAACCTTTTTCTCAGTTGTAATATTTGCTTCATGGCTCTAACTGGGGCCAAACTCGCCCCGTATGATGATACGAGGAGGTTGAAGGGACACAGACACAGCTGGAGATTTGACAGCTTTAAGATAAAAAGGTAAAACTTAAGTTTTATCCTCAGGATAACTTAGAATGGTTGTGTAGGTGGATATGACTCGACACCTTCCTTGTTCAGCTGTAACTGTATAGAATAATGATGCCTATTTAACTGGTTTAACAAACCTCTAAAGACATTTTTCTTCTTGTGTATTTTACTGAGCTGCTATTTATGAATGTGATGATTCACACAATTTGTTCATCAAGAACAGGCCATGGCAACTGGACTTCCTTCTTTTTAGGTTGAGACTCATCCAAGTAGCTTCTTCAGTCTGAGGAAAGTTGGTAGGAGACTTCAAATTTATTCTACAGAATAGCTTTAAAATACATCCTCTATGAGAAGTCTGCATTCGTAATGTGTAAACTCCTGATAATTCAGTTCAACTTTATTTATATGGCGCCAAATCACAACATAAATCATCTCAAGTCACTTTATAGTGTAAGGTTTAAGGCTTTACACAGAAGATCGTGTTACGGGCAAAATTCTAAAGTTTTTTTTAACTTTTGTTTTAAAAGTACTTCTATATGAACAAAATTATAATAATATTTAGTCTTCAAACAGTTAAAACACATAAGATGTTTTTTCAAAGCAGTATTCCCTTTATATGGAAGCAGTTAAATATTTCTTGTAAATCTCAACTTAAACATAAGGGGATTATATCTGCAAACCATATCTATGGTTTATCTGAGAAAGATAGGTCTCTCTGAAAAGAGTCAGAAAGCTCATAAGTAATAAACAGAGTAAGAGTAGTCTGGGTCGACATGAGTGACTGAACTTACGCAGGTGAGCGTACTCAGAAACACAGTCAAAGTCAATACAGGAAATGTTTCTTTCAGAATAAAGTATGTTCACATGATTAGTGTGACATGTGACTCAGATTGTTGAGGGGACTAAAATCCTTCATGAATTTTAACTTTATTTCTTCCCTGCAGTGACCACATCCTGGTTGTGTCTTGGAGTCATGGACTGTAGTCAAGAGCACCTAAAATATCCCAATAAGCTCCTTATGACGCTGTGCAGATAGCAGTCACTGGCCTCTTTCCTTCAGCTTTCTTTTGAAGAGACGTCCACCCTGAACCTTGACTTCAGCCTTTCAGACCTTGATGGACTGGATATGAGGACACAACCACAGTGTTACAGAGTTTATGATGAGGATCCGGACTTGAGCTTAGCTTCGTGGACAGCACCATTCTGTCAGGCACAGGCTAGAAACATGATCAGCAGGGTGAAACAGATGAGAGGAAAGTGAAACCTGACCAGATAATCTTAAAGGACCCACCACTTGCTTTAGGAACAGCTGGGTAACACCCCCTGATGGCAGTTGGTAGGGTGACATTTACCAAGGCGGAGAGAGAGAAGCTAGCTGAGGTCCTCTGTCTGCTCAACTGGATCTCTGTAGTGACAGGAGCTATCCTCTTTGGTCTAGGCTTATTTCTCAAAATTGAGATTCAAAAATGGCAGGAAGTGATGTCAGACCACGGAATTCTCTATGTGCCTCATATGTTGATCACCACAGGCCTGGCAGCCTGCTGCATCAACTTCCTGGGTGGGAAGATCTGCCTGGACTGTGCAGACACCAACAAGTTCCTGCGCTGGAAGCTGGTGATGATGCCGTATATTATTTGCACCTTCTTCTTTACCTCCTGCGTCCTGGTGGGGGCGCTCATGTGCTACAGTATCCGCAATCAGCTGGAGGAGTCTCTGTTCCTTGGACTGCGGCACACTATGCGGCACTACAAGGATACGGACACACCGGGCCGCTGCTACCTGAAGAGAACTATGGACCTGCTGCAGATCCAGTTCCACTGCTGTGGGAATACCGGGTACCGGGACTGGTTCCAGGTTCAGTGGATCAGCAGTCGCTACCTGGACATGACCAACAGCGCTGTGATAGAGTAAGTAGAAACAGGTATGCTGGGACTCACTAGAGTCTTTTGGAATCCCTTTTGGATTTGAGAGTATGTTGGTTGATTCTTGTAAATCTTGCTGGTTTCTGGCAGATTGTTGATCTAGTAGTTTCCAAGAGAAAGGATCATGATTTATGCCAGATTTACACTAACACATAATGTTTAAAACAAATGAATTCCAAATGATAAGTCTTTCTGCAAATTATAGTATTTGCTACTGGATTTGATCTGATTACATTATTTAAAATGTGTTTGACTGAACATGGAACTCATCATAAAAACTTTCACTTATGGAAATGTGAGTAGACAACGAAGACAATGGTCCCCTGCAGTTAAATCTAAATTCTACTGAGATTAAATTGATTATTTAGGCTTAAAAATCACAATTTGGTTTGGGTTCCAGTGAGTCACTGTAGCCTATCTGCAGGATTCAGAGACTCTGTTACACAGAATCTTCACCACTGTTTTCACTTCTACCTCACACTCTCTGTTCACTTGTTTTATCTTTGGGGGAAAATAGTTCACATGCATTTGGTCCTTGATATTTAAACCAGGGAGTCAGGGAATGACATTAGTAGTAGGATTAGTTCTAGTTACTGTTCCTGACACCACCTGCTGCTGTCTTATAGTCGTCTGAGGAGTAATGTGGAGGGAAAGTACCTGATGGACGGCGTTCCCTTCAGCTGCTGCAGCACCTTATCCCCGCGACCCTGCATCCAGCAGCAGGTCAGCAACAGCTCAGCCCACTTCAGCTATAATCAGCAGAGCCAACAGACGAACCTGTGGAGGAAAGGCTGTCGACAGGTCCTGTCAGATCACTACACCAGCATCATGCAGTCCATCGGCCTCACTGTGCTCCTCATCTGGCTGTTTGAGGTATTTCAAAGCAAGGCTTTGGCAGCTGAATCTCAGATTGAAGATCTATAGTGACACAGATACGACAAGATCAGCTACATATATTAGAAAGACAGTAGGATGCTGAGTAGGAAAGTCTTACCCAACTCTAAGAAAAGTGATACTGTCCTTTTTTGCACCAAACTAATTGTTCACAATGAAACCTGCACCTCCAACAGTTCAGAGACAGAGGTATGTCTCACTGATGGACTTTCATCACTTTAGGACATTTATCAAACTTCACACAGCTCCTTAAACCCCAGCACCTGAAGACATTGAAGAGGAAAAAACAGCATTCGACAGTAATTCAACATTAAATAAACTATTTTCTTCTTCCTCAGCTGCTGGTTCTGACGGGGGTCCGTTACCTGCAGACTGCCATGGAGAATGTTCTTCGTCTAGGTGACCCGGACTTGGAGTCAGATGGTTGGATTCTGGAGAACAGCCTGGCTGAAACGGCTCGGTCCAACTTTAACATTATCAAGAATCTGGGGAAGTGTTACCAGGTCGACGATGACCCAAACATCAATGTCCCAAATGTCTCAGCTGAGCAGGAGGTGTCATCCCAACAAGTCCAGATCCCTGTGACCTCCTAAACCTGACGAGTGCCAGACTAATATCCTGAGGTCTCCTGGCAGGTCCTTAAATCAGTCCAGGTCTGATGGACCAACAACAATAACTGCCTTCAGATGTGACTGATGTGTTTGTTTCTCACCTGTGGGGTGATACAGGAGGATCTCGGCCTTCAGGTGCTTAAAACTTACCTGTTTTTAAAATATGGATTCAGGTATCTCTGTGCTGAAGATAATAGTGAACACTGAGTTTTAGAAGAAACGCTGTCTTTTTTGCCTCAACACAACATTTTTATCCTTAGATATTTTGTGTGAAGTATTTTGTACTTTTGTACTTGAACGCATCACTCACAGAAAAAGACACTTTAGCAGATTTGTACCTTTTGGTATCTACCTGTGCTTCTGAATGTGTACATTTACTGCAAAAGGTGTTTACTGTAAAATACAGCTGTTGGTTTAGTAGCTGACTGTATAAACATTAAGTTTCTCTGAGACCGTCACTAGAAACTGTTAGTGTGCACCATGAAGAGAAGAACAATCAGAGTGTAAACAAAAAGTTGCAAAAGTTCATCCAGAAAACAACTATTACAATGTCCCACCAGTATTTGAAGTCAAGTACTACTACTACTACTATACTGATCTATGGTTGTGATGTTGATAATGCAGCTGAAAACATAACTGTTGGATATGTTAATTTCCAAGAGTGGAATAACACTGGCTGTTTAACTCAGTCACACACCCTAAAGGTTTTCTAGCTTGTTTTTCTCTATCTTTTTACATTATCGAGCTGCGCAATACAAACTGTTCGGAATCCATGATGGCACTGATCGGTACTTATACTGGGTTAGTGTGGGTTCAATGTGGTGATGTTCTGTTTAGGATCGGGAAAGGAGAATCCACCCTGAATGTTCACCACAGTCAGTCAATACGCCGACACTAATCCCAGAGTTTTTGGCGTATTTAATCCTGGACAAAAATGAGAACGCCTGACATGGATCTTCTGTTCACGTTCCACACAACTCAGATTTTTAAGGAAAACTACATTCATGTGAAGAAATAGTGAAACACAACAAGATCAAAGACAATCTGACTGGATCCAGGCTCCTTTACACATGAATATGATCCTGCTGACACCTTTAAGTTTTAATAAACCAATCAGAGAAGTCCTAAATATGTGATGTTGCAATTAATTTCTCTATTTATTCACTTCCTCCTCTGTAAAAACCTGATGCCTTGTTTAATTTTCTGTCTCCTCTGGTTTTCACTTGACCTCGTGTTTACAGTTTCCTCAGTAACTTTTAATTTGAACAGGATAGAATTTTAACAATAGCACTGAAACTGTTCTACCAAAGAAACAAACTGAATTTACCTAAACAGTTACAATAGTGTAAATAGGGTTAAACACAGTTACTTCCCTAAACCCAGCAGCAAAGCAGTGTGTCACTGTGTTTATGCCGAGATGTGTTTTTTTAATGTGCTTTATTATGATTTTGTGTTAATAAAAGTCACAGATGTGACTATGATTCATGTTTTTTTGTTAGTAGCTGTCATTGTTTCCAGGTGAACACACATCAGCATAAATCTGCTGACTGATGATCTGTTCTGTACACAAAAGGTAAAAAACAGAACGTTTAGAGACAATCTAAATGGGATGTGGCTCACAGCGACATCACCTCAGTAGCATGTTGTCACTAAATAGCTTCAAACTGTTGGTGACCAGTTTGAATGATTAATGCAATTCAATTCAATTCAGCTTTATCTATAAAGCGCCAGTTTACAACATAAGTCATCTCAGGCACACAGTGTAAGGTTTAAAACCTTACACATTATATAAATATATACAGAATAATGTGGAAAACCCAACAGTCCCACTTGAGCAAGTATGTAAGGTGACAGTGGAGAGGAAAAACTCTCTTTAACAGAAGAAACCTCCAGCAGAACCAGGCTTATGGTGGGCGGCCATCTGCCTCGACCGGTTGGGGTTAGTGGACAGACGAGAGAGAAAAGAACAACAGGCAACAGAGATCAATACAACAACAAGGAGCAGCAGACGAGGCACTGGGCAGGTCGGTACGGCTAGCGGCTCCGAAGTGGAATCACACAACTCCGTGGTCGAGCACACCTGCAGAAAGGTACAGAGAGAAAAAGAGACAGAGAGGACGAAGCACAACTAGGGGAGAG
>JAUYWH010000016.1:19024589-19035375 GCA_034779795.1 Ctenopoma multispine | reverse complement strand
ACACACACACACACACACACACACACACACACACACACACACATACACACACACACACACACACACACACACAAAAGTTATAACCAAGTGGATCTCATCTCCATGTATGCTGACAATGAAAAGTTTGGGGTCACTTAGAAATGTCCTTATTTTCCATTTAAATTGAAAGAAACCTAATAAATTAATAGAAAAGTATAGTTATTAATTGAACTAGAAATAATGATTTTTATTTTTAAATAATAATTATATCCTCATTATACCTCATTACAACAATTCCTGCCATGCAGACCTTTGGCATTGTAATTGTCAATTTGAAGAGATTTCACCCCATGATTCCTGAAGCACCTCCCACAAGTTAAACTGGGTTGACTGAAGCTTCTTATGTAACATACAGTTGGGCTACTCTTACAACAGCTCAGTACAGTGGGGTTGTGTGATTGTGCTGGTTACATCATTATAATCACAATACCACCCGACTGCTTCTTCATGACATAGTTTTTGCATAGTTTGGAGCTATGCCTTGGGTCATTGTCCAGGCATGGGACGAAATTATCTTCAATAAAGTCTGTCTGGTGTATGGTATTGTGTGGCAAAAGGAAGGGATAGCTTTCCTTCTTCAAAGATGCTTTTTACCCCTTATAACTTTTCCACTTTGCCACCATCGAAGCAGCCCCAGGCCATCACATTGCCTCCATCATGCTTGACAGATGGCATCAAGGACTCCTCCAGCATTTCTCTATCTCCTAGTTCTTCTTTCTAATCAATTTATAACCAATTAGTGCTGCCCTGTGAAGGGAGAGCTACAAAATGTTAGAAAGACATTTTCACTCACATAAAATAGCCTTCATTTCTAAGAACAAGAATTGACAAACAAGGTTCAGAAGAAACTCCTGGTCATCATCTAGCCATTTTGAATATGTAATCAAATCCACAATTGCTGATTTTCAACCGTAATTGCAAAATTTTGTACAACTTTATTTATATGGTGCCAAATCACAACATAAGTCATCTCAAGACACTTTACAGTTAAAGGTTTAAGATAAGAATCCAGATAAAAACCCAACAACCCCACTTAAGCAAGCACTAGGCAACAGTGGAGAGAAAAAAACTCCCCCTTTAAGAGAAGAAATCTCCAGCAGAACCTTTCTGGTTGGTGTCATATCTGATTTGAGTTGTTCTGATTATTGTTATTCTGTTCTGTAGTGTGTGTTTGTATCCCTCTGTCTGTGTTTTTTCCCTGTGCTCTACTTTACCTGGTCACACCCCGTCTCACTCTTGTCTATAGTCCTTTGGCCTCTCCTAGCCATGCCCCCACTCCCTGTCATTGTCCTCAGCTGTCTCTGGTTTTCTGATTACGCCCAGCTCACCTGATCACTCCCAGCTGCCCTGTTACTTACCTGTTAGTTTGCACTTCCTTATATTCTCCTCTCAGTCAGTCTTTCAGTGCTGGGTTATCTTACCAGCTTTGCCTGTGCTGCTATCTGTTGTGTCCTGCTGTATCTTCCGTTCTGCACCCTGCAAATCTCCTGCATTTCTCCGGTCCTGGTTTGTCTGGTTCTCTGTTTGTTTCTGGTCTGGCTCTCTGTCTTCTACCTTCCCTGCATGTTCACGTGAGTAATTGATTCGGTTCATTTGTGTTTTTGTGTTAATGCCCCTGATGTGGCTTCTGTTGTATGTGTACTTGAGTTCAGTTGGTTAATCTCGTTTGTTTGCCTCTGCCTAGTTAGTCCCTTGCTTTGTTTTATTTCCTGGTCCTGCTCCTGTGTTTATTTGTTCCTTATGTTTTATTCTGATCACTGCCTTTCTGATGTGATCCTTTTGCAAAAGTTCTCTCTGTATTTTCTCGCCTCACTTAGGATTGATTTTTAGTTTGTTTCGGTTTGTTTGTTTTCTTTAACTATCTATTATATGTTCATTATAATGAACAGGGTCAGGCTCAGGGTGGGCCGTCATCTGTCTCGACCAGTTGGGGGTGAGTGGAAACGGGAAAGAGAAAAGAACAGCTGGTGACAGAGATCAAAACAACAAGAAGGAGCAGCAGACAAGGCACTGGGCAGGTTGGTAGGACCAGTGACTACAGCTCCAAGGTCAAGGAAACCTGTAGAAAGATACAGCGGGTGAAAGAGGGAGGACGAAGCACAACTAGGAGATAGAGAAGAAACAAAGTTAATAACATGCAATGATGGCATAAGAGTAGACAGAGAGAGAAGGAGGAGAGGAGCTCAGTGTAATGTGAGAGGTCCCCCAGCAGACTCAATCTATAGCAGCACAACTAAGAGATGGCTCAGAGTCGCCTGAGCCATTTCTAACTATAAGCTTTATCAAAAGTGAAGTTTTAAGCCTAGTCTTAAAGGTAGAGAGGGTGTCTGTCTCCCGAACCAGGATTGGGAGCTGGTTCCACAGAAGAGGGGCTTGATAGCTATTAGCTAAAGGCTCTTCCTCCCATTCTGCATTTGGAAACTCTAGGAACCACAAGTAGACCAGCACTCTGACAGCAAAATGTTCTGCTGGGAGAGTATGGTACTATAAGGTCATTAAGATATGATGGAGCCTGACCACGTAGTGCTTTATGTGAGTATTCTTGATTTCCCAGCGAGCCAATGGAGAGAAGGTAATATAGGTAAAATATGTTCTCCTTTCTAATTCCAGTCAGAACATATTAATTATTATTAACTGTTCAACTGGAGGCTTTTAAGTGAGTTATTGGGACATCATCAGTAATGAATTACAGTAGTCCAATCTAGAAGTAACAAATCCATAGACCAGTTTCTCAGCATCATTTTTAGGATGTTTCTATTTTTAGCAAAATTCCTAAGGTGGAAGAATAATGTTCTAGATATTTCTTTTATGGAGGAGGTAAAGGAGATATCCAGGTCAAAGGTAACAAAAGATTTTTCACAGTAGCCCTTGAGGCCAGAGCTATCATCTAGGGTATGTATGACTAGATAACATTTATCTGGGTTTTCCCAAATAGAATAACCTCCTTCTTGTCTAAATTAAGGAGTAGAAAATGAAGGACATCCAAGTCTTAGTCTTTTAAACAAGCTTTAAGTTTGACTAATTGATTTGTTTCATCTGGTTTCATGGATAAATGTAGCTGGGTGTCATCTGCATAGCAATGGAAATTTATATTTTTTCCTTATAATATTGCCAAGCGAAGACATGTATAAAGTAACTGGTAGTAGTAATTGGTCCAAACACAGAACGCTGTGGAACTCCTTGTGTGCCTGGAGGACTTATCATTAACATAAACAAATTGGAATCTATCTGATAGATATGAATTAAACCGGCTTAGTGCTTTTCCTGTAATCCTAATGACATGTTCCAGTCTATGTAATAAAATGTTGTGATCTATAGTGTTAAAAGTAGCACTAAGATCTAGCAAAACCAGTACAGTGAGAAGCCCGTTGTGTGAAGCTAAGAGAAGATCATTGGTAACTGTAGAATGTGCTGTTTCTGTACTATGAGTTACTCTAAATCCTGACTGGAAAAATACTTTCCTAATAATAAATTAGACTTTTAAATTGTTGCTAATTTCCTTTAGCCAACACAGTGAGGTATTGGAACATTATAAATGTGTGCTAATAATGGACTTCTGTATGCATATGTAGAGAGTTTCAATTTACAATAGCCATTTACAACATTAACAATGTCTACACTGAATTTCAGATCAATTTACTTTACATCAATCAAATTGGACAAATCATTCAAAAGCAAAGACATTGTTAGGTGACCCCAAACGTTTAAACTGGCATTTTGGAAAGTTATTCTTACCCTGTGCGGGCAAAGTTTCCCCAGTAGCTCATCATGGTTCTGCTCAGCTTTTCCTCCTCCTCAGGACATGCATCTAAAGTAACATTTTGCACTTCATGACACTCAAAGAAAACAAAAACATCTTTAACAAAGAGATATCACATTGCTTCATTCTGCAAAATGTACACCACATTTGTTAAGATAATTCAGTTACAAACCTCATCAGCATGGTGAAATTAGATTTTTATTTTTTTTTTATATTGCACCTACCACCTAACTTGATGTGACTAGTTGTAAAACAGAATCCTAATACTGTGAAGATTTCATCTCCGTGTTCAGCTCTAACAAAGCTGGGCCTTTTTTCCTGCAGGAATTTGGGAGGGTGCTGGTACTCATACAGGTATACAGGAGCACCTGCATCTATAACAGACAAATGGCTGTTATATGTCTTGTTTGTGAAAGTATACATCAGTAGATGTAGAATATTGTCAGTATATTTGTATAATAATACAGAGTATATAAAATACCTCTGTGGAAATTAGCAGTCTTAATGGCTGGAATGGTAAACATATCTCCAAGCATCTCAGTGAACCCATCTCTGTTTTTCACACGATCTTCACCAGTTCCAATATATTCATCTGTCATCAAATCTCTGATGATTGTATGTTTGGGCTTGAGAAAATGAGTGAAGTATTTGTCAAAGTGAGTAAAAGAGTATAATGAGGAAAAGTAATACTGTGATGTCGTGACTGTCTTACATCAGAGAAAAATAATGACAGCTTGTTTGAAACATCTTCACGATCCATTCCCTCTGTCCAGTTTGGAGGTGCAAAGAACTGAAAGAAGACACAGCTTGCAATGACCATTAAGCTACACTTATTTCAGCTTAAAAATTATTTGTAAAAAATGCACATTCATACTTACATGAGCAACTGACCACCCCCCCTCATGATTATTCACACCAGTCATGAATGGGATAGTGAGAAGTTCATGTTCGTGAAACAGCTCATCCACAAGTTTTGTCAGGAAGTGTCCATCAACATTTATAGAAAATTGCAATTTTTCATCCTTGAGAGAATAAAATGTATAAAAAAATGTAAACATAGACACATAGAATACTGCATAAAACATTAGATAAAAGCTCATGATCACCTAATCTCATCAAATATGTCAGTTTTACAGTCACTGTATCACCTTCCCAATATTCACAATAGAATCAATATCGAGGTTTTTTAAGCAATCAGCAATCTTCTCTGTGATGTTAAGGCCACAGCCAGATACATTTGCCACCATCTGACAACGAAGATGAGAGATCAATCTTAACAATTTAGAAAAACAAACACTGTTATTGTGATATTTTTAATATTCTGTGAAAAAAAACAATGATAATTAACCTGCATCACTGGTAGAGGAGTATTTGATACAATTTTAACCATTGCAGCAGTGCCACTCTCAGCAATTGCACGGTGGAACAGTCCATCAGACAACGGTGAGAGAAGCTGTTGAATCAAACAGAAAAAAACTTCTTTTGTGAACAGTGTAACTTTGCAGTACTTGTGCAAAAAAGTTGATCTGCGAATTAACCCTTACCAGTAAAGACACACTCACACCACCTGCAGACTCCCCAAATATGGTTACTAAACCTGGATCTCCCCCAAAGTTGTGAATGTGCTGCTGGATCCACCTCAGAGCTTGTACCTGATCCAGCAATCCAAAGTTTCCTGGTACGTGTTCATCTCCAGTGCTGGATCAAACATACAGTTACAGTTTACAGCAGCTGATGTAAATATATTAAAAGTAACAGGACATAATGACAATATCTTCATTCTGACTGTGTCTTGTGAGTTGAGTCATCTTACCTGAGAAAGCCCAGAAGTCCCAAGCGGTACTGGATCAAAACCACAACCACATCCTGGTAAGCAGCCAGGGCAGAGCCGTCATACATCGAAGCTGATCCCATAGTAAACCCTCCACCATGGATCCAAACCATGACCTGGTGAGATAAAGATTAACCCTCACTGTTTCACAAAGCATAAAGGACATTTGAAATTTATTTTGACTGCATGAGATCATTTCTTAAATCTGAAACTTATTGTGTGTCTGAAACTTATCTGAGCTGTCAACTTATCACCACGTGGTGGTGAGTTGGAGTAGGCAGGCCCAAACATATAGTGAGGGTATGCTGGGAAAGTCTGGCAGAGGAACCTGTCAGAATGATCTTCAACCACCACCTCCAGCAGAACTTCAGTGTCATCCCGAGGGAGGCGGGGGACATTGAGTCTGAATGGACCATGTTCCGCGCTTCAATTGCCAAAGCAGCAGTGCGGAGCTTTGGCCGCAGGGTTGTCCGTGCTGCTCGTAGCAGCAATCCTTGTACCCGGTGGTGGACACCTCAGGTTCGGGAGGCTGTCAAGCTGAAAAAGCAGCTGACGGGTACCGGCGGGCCAAGCATGCGGCAGCCTCTGCTGTTGCAGAGGCAAAAACTCGGGCATGGGAGGAGTTTGGGGAAGCCATGGAAAACGACTTTCGATCGGCCCCGAGAGGGTTCTGGCAAACCATCAAGTGTCTCAGGAGGGGAAAGCGGTGCTACACAAACACTTTGTAAAGCGGAGGTGGGACCCTGCTGACTTCAACTGCAGATGTCATTGAACGGTGGAAGGAATACTTCGAGGATCTTCTCAATCCCACCAGCATGTCTTCCTTGGAGGAAGCAGAGCCGAGGGACTCTAGGGTGGGCCCGTCCATATCGGGGGCTGAGGTAACTGAGGTAGTTGGGAAGCTCCGAGGTGCCGGGGCCCCTGGTGTGGATGAGATCTACCCTGGGTTCCTTAAAGCCCTGGATGTTGTGGGGCTGTCTTGGTTGACATGTCTCTGCAACATCGCATGGACATCGGGGACAGTACCCCTGGATTGGCAGACCGGGGTGGTGGTCTGCCAATCCAGGGGCACTGCTCCAACTACAGGGGGATCACCCTCCTCAGCCTCCCCGGTAAGGTCTATGCAGGGGTGCTGGAGAATAGAGTTCAATCAATAGTCAAATCTCGGATTCAAGAGGAACAATGCGGATTCCGTCCCAGTTGTGGAACACTGGACCAGCTCTACACCCTGCCCAGGATCCTGGAGGGGGCATGGGAATTTGCCCAACCAATTCACATGTATTTTGTGGATCTAGAGAAGGCATTCGACGGTGTCCCTCGGGGGATCCTGTGGGGTGTGCTCCAAGAGTACGGGGTACAGGTTTCGTTGTTATGAGCCAATAAGTCCCTGTACAGGAGTTCTCAGCTGGAAAAGGGTGGAATGCTCTCTCCGGGTTGGGGACAAGGTGCTGCCCCAAGTGGAGGAGTTCAAGTATCTCAGGGGTCTTGTTCCCGAGTGAGGGATGAATGGAGCGGGAGGTCGACAGATGGATTGGTGCGGCATCCACAGTAATACGGGCTCTGCACTGCTCCGTCGTGGTGATGAGAGACCTGAGCCAAAAGGCAAGGCTTTCGATTTACCACCATACCATTTAGAGTTGCTGCTCCTCCTCTTGGAGGGGAGTCAGTTGGGGTGGTTCGGGCATCTGGTCAGGATGCCACCCGGACACCTTCCTTGGGAGGTATTCCGGGCATGTCCCACTGGGAGAAGGCCCCGGGGCAGACCCAGGACACGCTGGAGGGATTATATCTCCTAGCTGGCTTGGGAACGCCTTGGGATCCCCCCAGAGGAGCTGGAAGAGGTAGCTGGGGAGAAGGTGGTCTGGGCTTCCCTGCTTAGGCTGCTAGCACCGCGGATAAGAGGTTGTTAATGGATGGATGGATGGACTTATTATGTCATTGTCATGTCATTATTCACGTTGCCATCTTCTCCAGCAACATTATTAAAACATTTCCTAAATGAACAGCATCACCTCAAATCTGCAGTAAAAGGTTCTTACTGGGAGTTTGGCATCATGAGATCTGTTTGCAGGAGTGTAAATGTTGAGGTACAGACAGTCTTCTGAAATGTCTGGAACTATTTTCAACTCTCCGCCAAATTTATCAATAATATCTAGCATACGCTGTCGATGTTGGACACACCTGAAAAAAAGACATTGTGACCATGAGCATATTGGACATGATTCTTCTCTGTGTGAAAACTGAAGAACAAGGATGGATGTCTTACATGGGAGGCTGGTGGGTGGCGTCTTTCACTCCTTCCCATGGCTCCACAGGTTGAGGTGCAGACAGTCTCAGAGCAGGGCCTACAGGAGGCTTGGCAAATGGGACACCCAGGTAGGCATGGACCCCAGTCTCCTTCCCTTTTACACTCACATACTCACCTCTCAGGCTCCCGAGCTTTGTGTGGACTTCAGGTGCTGTCAGGATATTAGAACTTCAGGCAAACACTACAGATCATTTCAAACAAACTCTACGAGACACAGAAACAGCTTTCACTCTTCCTCTATCACTGCCCTGAATAACTGACAGCTCTCTATTGCAGCATCACACACCACTGTCTACAACCCCCCCACCCTCCAAAAATAAATTAATAAAATATAGGTTCTATCATTATTAATTTATTGAACATACAGTTGGTATAATGATTTTATAAACTGTTTCACCTACACAGTTTATTCACCTAATCTGTACATTAGCAGAATTATGCTATTATTTTGTATTTATTCATTGTATATTACCTCATATACCAAACCCACATTCTGTATACTTGCCACAGTACACTGTTATTGTAATTGCTTTTTACTTCTAGTACGTAAAATACTTAAATTTCCCTTTTTTATTTACAACATTACATTATGATAGAATACATTAGAACTTGTCTTTAATAAAGCAGTTTACCTCTAGTGGGAAACATTTGTTCCATAGGTTGCAGAACTAGTCTGTGATTGAACTTTGACATAGTGAAATAAGTTGTGCAATGTAACGGACGGTTTTAAGCAACATTTGGAGAGTTTATCCTCAAAGTAAGTGATGTAACACAATTTCAGTAAAGTTGGTGGGTATGACTCCATGTTAATTGTGTTTTGGCTTCTCTACAGATCTCCACAGAGTAAAATGTTATGAAAAGATTAAGGAGGTAAAACAAAAACATCTTTAACAAAGAGATATCACATTGCTTCATTCTGCAAAATGTACACCACATTTGTTAAGATAATTCAGTTACAAACCTCATCAGCATGAAGCCATCATAATAAATAATTGCCAAAGAAAAATGAAATGTCTCAATATGCTTGAAATACAGTTAAACTTTTACAATTGGATTCTGTCAGCAGTTGCAGGACTCACCATGTAGGTCTGCAGCCACACAGAGGAATAAAACACACGTCAAAGTGAAAAAGATTTGTTTTGTCCTGAACTTCATGGTCGCCTTTGTAAATTGCAAAATGTTCTCTTAACTGCTTTATATCTGAGTAGTGACGTGACTCAGCAGGTATTACAGTACAGCTAGTTGACAAAGAGAAGTCAGAGCACGCCCCTTCACTCCAGCTTGTTTCACCTGCTACAACAGCTCATTTTCTGTCTAAGGTTTTTTTCATTGACGTGATCTGCTCATGTTGAAAATATACACAATTCTCACTTGCTAAATTTTAACAGCATATTGTTATTTATTGTCAAATTTGAAATGTTACTCAGTAATCAAAGTTAAAGCACATTTCCACAGTTTTCATGAACACACACCGTAAACAACCAAATAGCTTTTAAATCTTTAATTAATAATGCTTTGTTTGTTTGTTTGCATGTGAAATGTTTGCACTCTGCAAAACACAGACAGAGAGGTGTTTGTTAAATTAGGATTGCGGATTGTGCTGCAGCTCTCAGTTCGATTGCTTGGCATTAACAGTACCGTGTTGGCACGTTTTCCATGACTATCAGATTTTATAGTAGGGGCGCTGTTTCACTCCTCGTGAAGGAACGTTTTGTACTAATGAATGTCCCAACAGGATGCCTGTGAAAAACTGAGCGGCTGTTTTAAATGTACCGATTGGACTTTTTTATAATGAAGAGAATATAGACATTGTAACTGATAAGGGACAAGCTACATTAATTGTTGTGTTGTCTCTGTAATTCCATGTAAATCCATAAAATGTTTGTCAAACAATAAGCCATGGGTTAAAGAATATGTCAAAATGGCTATTAATAAGAAGAAGCTGGCATCAAAATGGATGAATTTAAACCTACATAGTTCCACAGTAGCTCTTTTATTCAGACCTCCGTATGTTAGATTCAAAAGTAAAGCGACTAATACTATTTTAACCAAACAGGAGCTCCTCTGGGAATAGTCTTTATCGCCATTTTCTGTTCGCTTTATTTACAGCAGATTGCAGACTCAGTCAGGCATCATGTTATCTCTAGAAATTCTCAGATGACTGCCTCGGTTGGTCTCATACAAAATAATGTCGACCTGTTTTACAGAAGTGAGATAGACAGATTTGTTAGATGGTGTGATGAGAATTATTTGAGATTTAACATTAGTAAAACAAAAGAGTTGGTAATAGATTTCTGAAAAAAAGGAAGTTAAGCCGCTACCAGTAGTTATTAATGACCAGCAAATCTAAGTTGTTTCCTCTTACAAAATAACGGAAATTAAACTGGTCAGAGAATGTCCAGGCTGTGGTTAAAAAGGCACAAAACTGTTTTTACTGAGGAAATTAAATTCCTTTGAGATTAGCAGGGCATTTTTAAATACATTTTATTAGACTTATGTGGCCAGTGTTTTGTTTTATGGGGTTATATGTTAGTACAGTGTTGTATAGTATCACTGTTACTGACAGGAATATAATCAACAAGTTAATTAAAAAGACCGGTTCTGTTATATAAAACTTAAAATTCTTATTGTATCCTCTTGAATATGTTCTCTCCTTGTCTAGTGTGATTGTGGATCTTGTCATTTGTCCCAATAGTTGAACACCCAAGTTTCCCCTTTGGGAATCTAGTCTAATGCACATCTTAAACACCTGTGATCATGTGACACACAGACTAATTTGCTGAAAGATACAAACAGTTATTACGCCAGTAGTATTGTTACTCATATTTGAAAATGGTTTGCTGGAGAT
>JAUYWH010000016.1:18986441-19024489 GCA_034779795.1 Ctenopoma multispine | reverse complement strand
AAAAACTCAGAGTAAGGAACAGGAGGACGGTATACTATTACAAATAAAACTGTTTTTTGACTTTTCCAGTTTGGATCTGAGAGACTAAGAGTGAGTCTCTCAAATGATTTATAACTATGTTTAGGTCTGGGGTTGACTAATAAATTTGAGTTGTAGATTGCTGCTACTCCTCCGCCTCGACCTGCGCTTCTAGGAATATGATAATTAATATTGGGGGGGGGGTCAGACTGGCCATTATGTCAGACTGACATAATCATCACATCAGGGTTCAATTAGTATTATTATTATTATTGATTATTATTTAGTAATGACAAATTTAATTATCTAACGTGACATTTCTGGTTTATCTCGTTAATTTTAATCATCAAATACGTCCTCACACAGAAACATAACATGAGCTCATGTTATGTTTCTGTGTAACAGATAGTTCATTTGTTTGTCCACCAGAGGGCGACAGAGACACGTCTGAACCCCACTGAGCTCTGTCCACGGTGCTGAACTCGTCTCTACTCCAGGTACTACTACAGGTACTACTACTACAGGTACTGCTACAGGTTATACTATATGTACTGCTACATGTAGTACTAGAGGTACTACTACTAGTGGTACTGCTACAGGTACTGCTACATGTACTACTACAGGTACTACTACTACAGTGTGGATGTCAGTATCAGTCAGTGGGCGACAGTTAAACAGAAATATAACAATAAATCCTTATTTGATTAAATTAAAGTTGAAGAATTGCAGCTCCACATGCAGCCAATGACAGAGTCTTTCTCCACCTGCAGCCAGTCACAGAGTCTTTCTCCACCTGCAGCCAGTCACATAGTCTTTCTCCACCTGTCTTTTCTCTCTTTGTCCTGTGAAGGGACCCATGGTGGTCGTCATGGTGACAACCACGTGGTTCTCAGTGCCCCATATTACGTTGCTGCTGAACCCCTCCACTCCCACCGTGCTACTCCCCCCTCCCTCCCTGGTCTTTATTCCTTTGTTCCACCCCTTTGTTTCCCCTTTGTTTTGTCTATAAGTCTGCTCTTTATTCATCTTTTTCCTTCCTTCATTCCCTCCTTTTCCTCTCACTATCCTTGTATTCTTTCTTCTCTTCGTCTCTCCACCTCGTTTCCTCAGACTTCTCTTTTACCCTACGTTCATCCTTCCTGTCTTTTTGTCTGCCCTTCTATGTGTCCTTATTTCATTCATCCTTCCATTCCTCTTTTGATTCTCCTCTTTTCCCCTCCTTTCTGTCCATCTCTCCTTCCTATCTGTCCTTCCCTTCCATCCCTTCTTTTCTTCTCATGTAAAAACACGTTTCCTTTCCTCCTTTCTCCCCCCTCCCCCTGTCAGCCATCTCCTGTTATGTAACACCTCCTCCTTCCATTCCTCCACTCATGGTGACATCACAGAGCAAGAGCTCGTTGGTTGCTGTGGAAATGGGGATTAAATGAGCTTGTTGCTAAACGACCGCTGTCACCTCTGTGTGTCCCAAAATGCACCTGGACTCTGTGACAGTGTGTTACATAACTGGAGAGAGAGCGGCGCAGCTAATCAGAGGCTGCCATGTCATGCCAGAGGAAATGATGTCACACTCAACCCACTGATACTGACAATACTGCAGTTTCTACGACTACTGCTGTTTTAGTACATGTGCTGTTTGCTACTACAACTACTTTTTACCTCAGAATATTACTGCTCATTTACTTTTGCTACCACAATTACTACTGTTCACTCCCAGTACTACTACACTTCTAAGAACAGTTTTACTACTAGTACAACTACAGTTTCAGTACCAGACCAACATGGTGAAATGACATTTTAATCACGGAGGGAATCAAACTGTTTCACAGATCAAACACCTGAATTACTGCTGCCTTCTCCTCCTCATCCTCCAAGCAGTCTTATCTCCTGTAATCACTCTCTGTTACATAGGTGAAAACAGCTGATCTCACACCTGTTTAACTCAGCTGTCAGTCACAGGGGTCAGAGGTCAAGGTCTCAGAGTTCTGTCCCTAATCTCCAACTGGTTGTCATGGAAACAGGACTGGATGTTGACGGAGAGGAAGGAGTCAAGGACAGAGAGGAACAAGATGATAGGTATCCCTCCTAACAAGGAGAGTAAAGAGGAAATAAAGAGGGATTAAGGAAGAAAAGAAGGATGCAGGGAAAAGGAGATGAGAAAGCACAGAAGGATGTAGGAGAAGGTGTGTGTCCTTTGTGGTGTGACAGGAGGACTTCTTTGAACGCCTCTTCGTTGTTTGACTGTGAAGTTTTCTCAGAGTGAAAAGCTTGTTGATCAGAGGATCAGGAACCAAATGATTCTGGTCCAGAGGTTCCTCTGCCAGTGGTTCAAACTCTTAGTGAGGAGCTGCAAAGATTCAAGCTTCTGATTCACTCAGTGATTCAGTGAAGCTTGGAGAGAAGAGCTGCTCTGATCCAACTCTCACACACATCACAGGAAGTGATTAACCAACATTACTAGAATAATCTAAAGATGATTTGACTTTAATCTCAGCAGCTCAGACATGTTGTGACTGTAAAACGGAAAACAGGAAACTGAAGGTTCACAGATTGTCAACACAACGTTCGCTCTCCTTTCTCTGCTTCTTTCTTGTGAACAAAGTGGTCGTGGCGGCCGGCTGCTGTTGCCTGGTAGCGGCTGCTGGGAGAACTGTAGTGCTGCCAGCTGGAGAGAGGCCCAACTTCGAGATGAATGGGAGACAGCAATCGCTGCATCTATGGACGGCTGCTGCCAACGGGCTTTGTTAAAACACATGAAACTTTATTTAACATGCAGATCAGAGTCTTTACTGCAGCGGTGAGAAAGTCTCTGTGTAGACAGGTTCATAAGGCAACAGCAGGTCCAGATGGAAACACGATCATTGACCCACCACACATTTGGGTACACTAACCGGGTCCCTGGGTTAGATTTTGGGCTCTAGCCTGACCTCCAACCACTGCTGGAGTATTTTAAAAACATATTATTACTGTCCATTAAAAGTAATGTCTGAAGTAACTTAATAATATTTAACTTAACGACGTTAACTGCTTTGCCCGTGTGTGTGTGGGGGGGGCACGTTTTCTTACGTACATCAGACTTAAGTCACGGACACAGACCTGTGGATTTGTGTTGTACTTATATGATAAGCTGGAGGACACACAGGGGCAGCTCATCCACCCTCTGTCCACCTGGGTTGGCATGTATGACCATGTTCTGCTGCTTAGCTTCAGAATGATGCGTCGACTTAATGGGAATATACCAGTATCCCAGTCCGACAGTTAGAGGAGGCCCTCAGGAGGCTCCTGGTCATGTGCAGATCACCCTGGACCTTCATCATCACTGAGTGGTTTAAATGCATCCAGCACATTTCAGGTGCTTCCTGACTGTGTCCGCTGACCTGCTGCCGCCACACGTGTGCCGTGCCGCTGCTGTTGACGTGCTGAGCCAATCAGAGGAAGAGGAGGCTGAGGAGGGCTGTGATTGGCCACACACAGGATTAGGGTGAGCTCACGTCGCTGGTGCTGTAAGTGCAGAGACGTTGGGTTTTCTCCAGCTGAGAGATGGCAGACGGGAGATACGGGGTTTCTATAGCAACAGTGAGGAGTTACCAGGTTTGCTGATGGACACAGGAACACCCCTCGTCCCCCATCCTCCCCCCTCCCATCGTCCTTGTCGTCGCTCTCTGCTCGGTCATGAATAAACGACAGGGAGGGGAGAGGAGGTGGGGGTGTGCTGAGTCGGGCTGCAGCTTCTCTACATGCTGATAGAGGATGGGGGATGGGGGGTCAGGGAGGACATGTGGGGGAGGGGCAGTGTATCTGGTTTGTATTCAGCTCTCATCACCTGATCGTCTCCATCAGCTCCACCCGTCTGTGTCCACGCCGCAGAACGACTCCGACAGAACCAGCTCCTGGACAGAGTCACATTATTAATATGAGATTAATATCACAGAGTGTGGAACAAGGTTCTGACAGGTTCCTGAATGTGCTGTTCTCTACAGAACTGCAGGGATTCAGTATTTTTAAAGAGCAGCTGTTGTTGTCATTAATAAACAGAACTCACACTTGTTCATTCTCATCTTTTATTGGTAATTTGTTTTTATAACACTGATCAATGTAAATGTGAAATGTTATTAATATATGTAGTAATTAATTACACAGCAGCTTTGATAAAGGTATTATGGTCTCATTCAGAACATTTGTAGTGTGAAGCTTTTAAAGATGCAGTGTTTGTGCGGTCAGGTCTTCCTCCATCATTACATTAATTAGATTCTGTTCACATGAACCGAATTTTACATTTTACAGTAAAAAAAATTATATTTGTATTTTTATTAATGTTGCTCTGTCCCTCAGAACCATCCACTCCGTTACTGGTTCTTCTCCTGCCTGGTCTGTGACCTTCAAATGAACTTCATGCTGAATAAGGTTTGTCCGGAAGGTGGTGCAGGTCTTTGGAACCTATACCAGCTCCGGGTGAAGTTCATCCTCTGAGGAGCAGAAATATCTCCTGATCTCATCAAAACAAGAAGAAATGAGAAAACCTCAGCTCACATGGTTCCGATCCATCCTGCAGTCCTGTTCCAACTGTAAAGACTGTAATAAATCCACTCTGACAGGATTCATTGACCCCCCCACTGATCCTCATACCCCCCAGTCCTCCTGTAGCAGCTGATGGGCACAGTGGGCAGCTATTGCCATGGAGACGGGCATCCTTTGTATGTCACGGTCCTCAGTTTTCAGCGTTGACACAAGACTGTGGAAACAAATGCTGATCCGTTAAGAAGTTGCAGGTCTCAGAGATCCAGTCTGTGTCCTCTCACCAACAAAGACTCCAGTGTTCCCTTAACAAATTCTCTCATTTCATATGCAAATGACCAGGGTGGGAGGGAGCTGGGGGGTGACTGCCAGACTGTGCATGATCTGGGTCAGAGCTCTACTGCAGGATCAGATCTGGGTCCCTGTGTCCATGTCTGTGAACTGTGATCAGAATTCAGGTGAAAATGTTTGTGCTGAGGACGGAGCTCGAGGAGACGTTGGACATCTGGGGAGCAGGAACGTTCACAGATCAGGACTAAAAATGTAACGGTAACTAATGTATAAAGATCCAAAAGTCCTTATCTTCAGGTGGAGTTCAGTAGTTTTATTTAACATCAATATAATCCAGTAAATCAAGGTTCCTGAAAGAGTCCGGTTTAGACCAAACCTTTAGAATCAGTCAGAGGTTTGCAGTTCTGGAACAGTGATACTGATTCGGGCAAAGAAATAACCAGACATGCTGTCAGGTCCGTGTCAGCTTGTCCTGTCTCCTTTTGTATCGTGACTTCGTGCCATTTTAACCATCTGCTCTTTTTAATCATGCATATTTTAGGCTCCAGGTCTTACTGAGCTGCTTCTAATGTGTTTTGGCTGCTTCACATTAGGCCAAAACACAGCCTTTGACACCGGAACATTTTCGTTAACGTCTATGAATGTGCACTCAGCAGATTCCAGAGTCCAACAGAGTCCAGTTGATCAAGGACTCTGAGGATCCCAGTATTATTAGTAATAATAATACAAAATAAAAAGACTGTAGTCAGTCCCTTTAACCTCTTATATTAGTCCAGCAGAATCCAGTAGAAGACATTTCTCTGTACATTCACGTAAATATAACTAGACTTTTAGACTATAGTGGATCCCAACAGATTACCAAATGTTCCAACAGATCCTGGCAAATTAGGATTCTGTACATCCAAGTACAGAGAAGCAGACTCAATTTGAGTCCACTAAATTCAGTAGAGTCACTCTGTGCACTCCAGTAATAAATTTAGATCTCTCGGCAGAATTCAGGTCTATGTTTTCCTTGAACCACAAAGAATTCAGCTAAAACAGTCAAGTTTGCATATTTAACTACATCTAGAGCATAGCAGGAGTCCTCTCTGGAATCCAGTAGATCCCATCAGTAGATCCCATTTGTCCTCTCTATAATCCAGTAGACCCCCTCAGATTTTTTTTTTCAGGAAGTAGCTATATTCCCAGTCCAGCCCTGCCCCTTTTAACCAGGATGTGACACCACTGCGGGCTAGAGGACTCCGTCCTGCATCTCGAAGAAGAACCAAGAGCCTAAACCCGACCACCTTGTGTCGACTGGAGTCTGGCTGTAGCAGCAGATCTCTTCAGTTCTGGATTATTATCAGTCCTTTATGATCCAGAGACTAATGTCATATGATCTCTTCACAGTCCATTAGATCACATCCTGTCTTTAGAGTAGTCTGATTTAATGTAGCACCACAGATGTGGATTTATCCAGTCGATCCCTTCCAGAGTCTAGTTAATACTTTAGAGAGATGGGATTAATCCTGCAGATCCCACTAGTCCAGTAAATCCCAGCTGAGCTCTGTTATATGCAGGAAATGTTTGCAGGTTTGTTTAGAGCTCAATGGACACCCGAAGATCCTGGAGATGTCAGCAGATCACCTGTGGATCAACTACATCTCTAGAACCCAGTAGATTCAGTCTGAGGTTTCCACTGTTTATTTCATGTCGAACACTGAAAAACAGCTTCGTGACAGAAATAAAGAGACACGAGGCACCGCTGCAGCTGCTCACACACGCAGCGCTGCAGCTGATGAATTATTAAAGCTGCAGGAGAAAGTGCTCCGTCACCAAACGAACTCCGTCACCCCAGAGACCGGGCCAAGGGGATGCGCCAGGAACTATTCTGATCCTTTATCTGATCTGATCTGACAGCAGCTGTTCAGGAATCTGTGTCTGAGACCAGCTTCATGGCTAGAACCCAGCAGAAATGTGTTGTTCAGTTCTGGACATTTCAGGTCCAACTGTCCGATTATCACAACATTAAACTGAAATTCATCTGGAAACAAAAAATACTTACAACTTAGAACCAAGTCGAGCAGAGGAATTATTATTATTATTATGTTTTAAAGCTGTTTCATCAAATCGATTTTCTCCTGGAACCCACTCATGGTTCTCCATCCTCCTTTTATTTTATTTAATAACTTGAATAAAATAATTTCTTTTTCTGTCCAAACACTTGCTGCTTTAACATTTATTTGATGATTGAATTTTCTGACTAATCAATGAAACAACGTGATGGTGTCTGGGGACAGTGTGGGGTCAGAGGGACCCAACAACAGGTCACTGCCCCGGGGCCCTTCAGAAGGAGACTCCGGCCCTACACCTAATCTGAAACTGTCAGTAAACAGGAGAGATTCTTCGTCTTCATCAGGGTTTTGCTCAGAGGCACTGCGGCTGAGAGAGAGAGAGAGATCACGTGGGTGTCCGCGGGCTCTCTGACCAATAGAATGAATGGACTGTAAATAGGAACCAATGAGGTGCGGGGGGCGGGTATAAAAGGCTGAGAACCGCTGTAATCCGCAGCAGCAGAAGCAGCAGAGCCGGACCCGCTTCTCAACACATCACCGCACTCTGAGCCCACAGGTAGGAACACCTTTAACCCTGACCAATCACAGCCCCGCTGATCAGTTCATCAATACACCGATTAGTGATCGGGGGGAGACGCGCGCTCTGCAGCATCAGTCGGATGAGAGGGAGACGGTGGGTTAAAGGAACAAAAGAGCAGGCAGGCAGGAGGCTTACTGACTGGTTACTGGGTGTTTACTGGTTGGTTACTGGTCGTTTAGTGGCCATGGAGCTGCAGGGAGTCTGTCTGTCTGTCGCCTGTCTGTCTGCACCCATCGACCTTGCGGTGCGTCCTGTCTGCAGGTGTTGCGCAGTCAGCAGCTGTGCGTCGTTAATCGTGTTTATTGTGAGCCACGAACCGGTTTCTGTGTCCTGCGAAGCTGCAAATGCTTCGAACAAAAGGCCCAATTAATAAATCCACCTTAAAACCAGCCATGCGTGAGAATCCATTAATCCGCATCACGGGGACAAACAGAGGAGACGACTGACGCATGCTCAGTTTGACGGTAATATTTTAATTTATTCTAATGAGCTGCAAGGTTCCGTTATTCCGCCGCCGCAGCGCTGATGCACAAACTCTGTTAATGTGTCGGTGTCAACACGCAGAGTCCGGTCCAGCTCGGCAGGATCTGTCCCGTGTACCGAGCTGACGGTGCTGAAGGTGACCGGGGCGTCGGGCGGTGCTGCAGCCGTGCTCTGAAGGGTTAATCCCGGTCTGCGGCTGCGTCACTCGTCCGGCCTCCTGCAGACCAGAATCAGCCTGTGTCTCTGTTTAGACTTGCACCAATGCCCTCAAGAGTTTTCTGATTAGATCCGGGTTCGAGGTGCAGAGGTTTGTCTCCTGATGAAGTTCCTGCTGATTTTAATAAGTGTACTCTCTGGGTCTGGGTCTGGACCACGTCCTGGGTCTGGATTCATTATGTGACACTATGTGACACAATAAATAAATAAATAGTTGTGACCAGCGCAGAGATTTATTTTCCATTCTTATATTAAAAGTCACAGGAAAATCAGTGATGGAATGTAACTGAGTACTTTTACTTCACTTAATAATTGTACTATACTAGTATTTCCTTGTATCTACTGATATTTCTACTGCACTGATATACCTGATAGCTGCATGATGACGAATCCTTTAAAAATGAAACTGAAACATTCAGATACTAAAACTCACATAAATGCATCAGAATAATTAGAAAGTATCTTGTCCATTAAACTGACTTCAATAAGTACTTCTATTAATATTTTAAACTGCCTAAACACAGTACAATTCTGATTCAAGGACTTTTGACTCAAACTGAGTATTTTTACACTTCAGTACTACTGCTACTACTAATTGGATTTTTATTCCCGACAGAAGAAATCAGTTCTAATAAACTCAGATGCTGATGAGTGTTAAAGACTTAAACCTTAAGGATGAACACTTTGCCTAGACCTTTGACACTTCCATAACTGCTCTCATATAAAAACAAATAACTTATTTTGGAATCTGTTGTTCACATTAAAATTAAAACCGTTCTGATAACATGAATCTGAAGCTAATCTAGAACCTGTTCCCAGGTCAGCAGCCGGACGTAACCATGCCTTTTGGAAACACCCACAACAAGATGAAGATGAACTACTCTGCGGAGCAGGAGTTCCCTGACCTGAGCCAGCACAACAACCACATGGCCAAGGTGCTCACACTTGATATGTACACCAACCTGCGGGACAAGGAGACGCCCAGCGGTTTCACCCTCGACGACGTCATCCAGACCGGTGTCGACAACCCAGGTAACACAACCACAGGCCAAGGCCTAGTGAATCAGGTTTTTTTTTTTTTCATCTCAGGAATATTGTGAGTGTGATCAATTTTAACAAAACATTCACATTGCACTCCAACTGGAACCAAGAAGAACGAGAACTTTACCCCTAGTTCCTAATTTATCGAGAGATCGTCCTAAAAAAACTCCATCCCTCACACAGCAGCACAGAAAAGCCAGACTGAAGTCTTCCTGGGAATATCTCAAACATGGGGATTCGTTTTGGAAGTCTGTACTTTGGACTGATGAGACCAAACTTGAACTGTTTAGGAACATTGATGCTTTTGTTTGGGTGAAGGGAGGGACAGGCCTTCAACCCTTTTAAAACCCTTAACCCCATGATTAAACATGGTGGGGGCAGCATAATGCTGTGGGGCTGTTTTGCTGCGTCAGGCACAATGAACCTTGTTCCAGTGCAGGGATCATGAAGAAAGATTATTATTTTGACATTTTAAAGGACAATGTTAGGCCAGTCTTGCTTTAGGTGCCTGCTGGGTCATTCAGTAAGACAATGACTCAATCATACATCCAAAACCTTTGAAAGACACTAAGTCAAGGTCCAGTTTATTCTTGTCTGCTGCTTCATTGTTTTATTTTTTCTGTTGCAACAGTTGCATAAAAAGTGGTCACCTCTCTCCAAGACAGATCTGTTGGTAAACTGTATCTCCTTTCCCAGACCAGGTAATGCCACCAGGTGACCACATCCCCCAGGTATAACTGGAGAGACAGGTCACCAGGCAACCAGTTACTTACTACGTTATTCCCCCCCTAGAACAATTATTTCCTTCCCCATAGAACATACCTCATCACGTTGTTTGTCACCTTCACACAGAGACATTCTGTTCTGGAGTTCAGCTGCTCTTTAATTGGATCGACTCGTTAGATTAGGCTAATTTCTGCTCCTTAAATCCGCTGCAGGAAAAAAAGGAGGGAACCTTTATTTCCTGTGTGATCAGCTCACCTCATCAGATCCAGTTTAATTGAGTTGAAAACATTTTAACACAGCGGAACAAGTACAGATTCTGTATCTGAACTGAAAATCCAGTCTGAACAGGAAATGATCAGCTGTCTTGTGTCTCCACAGGTCACCCTTTCATCATGACGGTGGGCTGCGTCGCTGGAGACGAGGAGACATATGACGTGTTCAAAGACTTGATGGATCCAGTGATTGAAGACCGCCACGGAGGATACAAACCAACAGACAAACACAAGACAGACCTGAACTCGGACAACCTGCAGGTAAACAACAACCAACTTACTCAAACGTCTCTAAATGGACCACAGAGTTGCACAATGTGAGACAAAGCTCTCGACAGTAACACATGGTACACTCCTGGTACCTGGTACCTGGTACCTGGTTTTGGTTCTGGCTGGTCACATCTAAACTTCACTAAAGTATTTCTTCAGTTAAATGTTTGTTTCTACTGTGATTCATTCTTCTGTGTTTCAGGGTGGAGATGATCTGGATCCAAACTACGTCCTGAGTTCTCGTGTTCGTACGGGAAGGAGCATCCGTAGCTTCTGTCTGCCGCCACACTGCAGCCGTGGAGAACGCCGAGCCATTGAAAACCTCTCCATCGAATGTACAACATCCCTTCCTCCCCCTTGTTCCTGCTAAGTCACTGAGGCAGAGGAGAAACAAACTCTTCATCATACTGCTTTTATTTAGCTCTGACTGCAGCTGAAAATGACCCGTCTTTCTTTAGATATTTTCCCATCATGCCTCAGTGAGCGCGTCAGCGAATGCAGCAGCAGATCAAACTATTACGTAACTGTGAGCTGTGGCGTCCTGCTGAGACTCCTAATGAGGCAGAGAGCTCAGTCCATTTAAAACGTCCGCTTTCATATTCAAATGACTGATATACTCAGTTTAATCTGGCTGGTTTTCTCCAGATTTACTCATTGGCATCATTCAGAGATGCAGAACGTTTGAAGTTTAATGGGAATTTACACTTTTCTTAATTTCTGTAGCATTTACAACAGATGCACAGGTTTCACCTAAATCAAAGGAGATGTTATAACTTCAGTTTAGCCAACCTGCTGCGAGTATGAGAAAATCTGTTACATTAGAAAAATAATGGAGCACCTTACTTAAAATTATAATGACTAATTTCTCTGGAACCTTGTAAGCTACACACCCATCACTTTTTATTTTTAAGTTGAAATCAGTTGCCACACAATAACATGTAAGATATTGTTAGAATCATTTGGAGATTTAGAAAAAAATCACAAACAGTAATAACTCAAGAGTTACGATGTGCAAATTGATGGAAAACTTCACAACATAGTAATTTGTGCAGAAAGTGAATCCTTTCCCAAAAATTTTAAATATTACTTTCTTACAGAAAACTGATAAAATGAGGTGTTGTTGAATATTATTTGAAAATCTTTCATGTGTAATCATTTATTCGACCAGTGCAGAAAAATCTTTCTGACCTGACTGTCCTGAATTCTGTGTGTCTGACCTCTGACCTGTGTGCTGCAGGTCTAGACACCCTGGAGGGGGACTTGAAGGGAAGATACTACGCTTTGAAGAACATGACAGAGGAGGAGCAGCAGCAGCTGATTGATGACCACTTCCTATTCGACAAGCCCGTCTCCCCACTGCTGCTAGCGTCTGGCATGGCCCGCGACTGGCCCGATGGCCGTGGTATCTGGTCAGTGAACACAACAAAACATTTGATATCTGAGCTGGGAGCATGTGTCACCATGTGTGATGTGACTAATGCAACTCAAATGATTTTCAGAAAAAGAAGTTAAGAATGACAGATAAAACCATTTAACATTGTATTTGTTGAAACTAATTTTCACAAAAAAAATAGGGAAAAAGAAGAAATGTAAGGCAAGTTAAAAAAGAAATTAAAAATGACCAACTCATGGAAAACTGGGGCAAAATACTGAATAACTAAGAAATGAGATGCACTCAGAATAACAAGAAACTGAGTCAGAATATTAAGATACTGAGCTGGAATAATGATATTGGGCAGAATTAGATACCCAACTAGAACATAATGAAGATGGGAATGATAAGATACAGATTCAGAATAAAGACGTAACCTCTCAATTAGATACTGGGGTGAAATCAATTCTGAAATACAAACCTCTTTATTAACTGAGTCCATCTCTCTCCATTTATTTCCAGCCTGAATAACTGAATATTTAGTCCTGACCTGACTGAATCAGGCCCAGAACATCTGGGTCAGTGCTGAAACCCAGTTGTTGACAGACAGCCTGTCTCATTAACCCTTTGCCATCTGGTTGACCTGCAGGCACAACGACAACAAGACCTTCCTGGTGTGGGTGAATGAGGAGGATCATCTGCGCGTCATCAGCATGCAGAAAGGAGGCAACATGAAGGAGGTGTTCACCCGCTTCTGCACTGGACTCACCAAGGTAGACCTGCAGTTTTACTTCTTGTTTACAGCAGTCCTGCAGTAAGTCAGACCTGACGGTGCCTCACCTGTCCACACCTGTCCCTCTCTATCTCTGGTAGATCGAGGACTTGTTTAAGGAGCGAGGTAATGAGTTCATGTGGAACGAACACCTAGGCTACATCCTCACCTGTCCGTCTAACCTGGGGACGGGACTGAGAGCTGGAGTTCACGTCAAACTGCCAAACCTCAGCAAGAACGAACAGTTTGGAGAGATCCTGAAGAGGCTGAGGCTGCAGAAGAGAGGCACAGGTACACAGATGAATCCAATGGGGATATCTCCAGAACCAGGGTCACCAGAGTCTCGTCTGTCACATCCGAGTCCTCCGCCCTGAATATTGAATATTAGTCAATGTGTTTTTAGACGTTTCTGAGCAGGAAACGCTGACTTAACGGGTGTGTTCCTACTAGGTCCAGGGTTATCTGGGTCTGTCTAAATACACAATTTACCACATCCACAAGCAGACTGCAGTGTAAATTGTGCAGAAGTCCTCTTAGGGTGCAGACTTCACATAGGTTATTTCACAGGTGTTGTAGCAGAGTTTATCTTCAAACAGACATCACTTAATGGGTAAATGGATGGTAAAAGTTTTACCTACCATCAAAGTGAAGTTAAGTTCTGTCCATGTCACAGGATGGAGGTTTGGATTAAGTGAAGGTGGGTAGTTCAGCCTGCAGCTCTACAAACTAAACCATGATTAGTAACAGAACCACCCCCTCTCTAAAACACACGCAGATAAAAGAACAAATGTTGAGGGATTTGAATTCTAGTCAAGTCTGGTCTGGACAAATCTATGAGACTTCACCTGAGGACAGGTTTACAGGACGGGCCAGAGGTTTAAGTTTCAGGTCACTTGGTTATGTGGACAGAAACCCACTCAGACTAGTATCAAGTCTCACTAATCAAGTTCATATTAAATGTGTACCTGTCCATCACTTTACTTTAGTTCATTTGGCAGACGCTTTTATCCAAAGCGACTTACAAGGAGACACAAGCAATTACAATTCAGGTTAAGTAACATCACTTCCTGTCTGTCTCAGGTGGTGTGGACACAGCAGCAGTAGGCGGAGTCTTTGACATCTCTAATGCGGACCGTCTTGGATTCTCTGAGGTGGAGTTGGTCCAGATGGTGGTGGACGGAGTCAACCTGCTGGTGGACATGGAGAAACGTCTGGAGGCCGGCGAGAGCATTGATGACTTGATGCCTGAGCAGAAGTGAACTCTGTCCCTTTAACCTGTAACCCCTACCCCCTCCCTCGTACCCGCACTCCCCTCTAATCACCTCCTCACTCCGCTCACTGTAATCAATGAGAACCGTCCTAAAGCTGCAGGACGTTAGAGCCGCTCAGTTAGACTTCAGTCTTCCAACATGTGAAGGATTTTCTATTTCCTGTCTCAACCTGTTGGATCCATCTAACACCTGAAATAATCAATAAAGTCTCTGTGGCCCAGAATAAATGCTGCTGCTGCTCACCTGTCTTCATCCAGCATACACACCTCATATAAACACCATGGCTCACAGGTACAGGAGAGACAGAGATCTCTTTGACGTGACTGGGATTTTCAGGTACCACAAAGCGGGCTCACTTTTAACCAGGGGTATCACCATGGTAACAGCTGCTGTAGGGCTCACTTGCTCAGACCACTCATAGACTATCAATGATCCAGGTCATGATCAGAATAACAGAAGCGGGTGATCAGTTCAGAGCACCATGTATCCAGGACCCCCTGCGTTGGGTTAAGTGAAGCCAGATAAACACCCCCAGTACCAGATCTAAACGAGTCTGATTGTAAAGAAAATGTAGAACAAAAAGCAGGTAACTGCGCCACCTGGTGGCGATGTACTGCTGGTGCATAGTGATGGCTGAATTACTTCATACAAATGTAGCACAGGAGGCGTTCAGGTACAGGACTGAGCGTAGGTCACCCAACACTCATCCACTGTTATCAGGCATATGAAGAAAGAAAAAATATGAGTTAAACTAAAACATGTAATGTCACAAGTGGGAACCCCTGCTTTGTATTATATGGTAAGGAACCTAAAACCAGATCACACATCTAGAGTCCGGACTCTCAGGTTCTTTTAAATTATGTTGTAAACAAGCTGAAATAATCAAGTTAACATAATTTGAACAGATCTGCGGATGAGCTGTCTGTGCAGGAAAAAAACTCTTTAAAGTTCATAACATGGCTTTTACATATTAATCTTCTAATATTCTGTTGGAAAGTTTAGGGGAAAAAATCAGGGACGAGATCACGTCCAGTTTGTCTTAGTAACGTAACTCATGAACCATACTTGGATCTTGATAATTAAGAGTCAACATATGATCTTTGATCCATCCAGTTCTCACCTCAAAACCTACAGGCCAGAAAGGATGTGCTCCAGAAACCAGAGAGGACCTTCCGAGGTCTGTGGAGTTCAGGGGCCAGCAGAGCTGCGTTAGTGGCAGAGCCAGTGTTAGTCAGGTGGAGTTAATGCTGATCGGTGTATTTACCAGTTTCTCTTCGACACAAATAAAACTGTAAAACATTTGTTAACTCTGTGTTTACTGGAACCCACAAACATGTTGTTACAGCCTTTAACACTGACTGTGACACAAATTACTGGGACTTTTCTAGTACTGATGATACGAGACAAAGTTTTAGACATTTACCAGTCACTAATTCTTCATTTGACGAAAAAGGTTCCACCGATTTATTTCTGTGGGAACGAGGAGAAACTATTTGTGCTGCGTCTGTGAAGTGAATTTTATTTGTCGATCATCAGTGAGAAAACTGCAGCTGAACTGTTTAAAAACCTTCAACGTCTGGTTTTTACTTGTTTTATCAGTCCTGCACTAAGTACTTTATTGTTAAAATAATCCTGTTCCTGTTTTACTGTAACAGTCTTTACACCTGCAGATGACATTTGTCAAGGGAGACGACATTTAGCTTAAAGCCACGCTCAGATCTGCTTGTTTATGAGGAACAGGGCGAGACCCGCTTCCTTCACTTCATTCAAACTTAACTGTGAAATCGTTATGTTCTCCAGGTGGGCATGAGCCGTGTTTATACAGATGTTTTATCATTTCCCGGAACAATAATCTGCGCAGCAGGTAATGACAGAAGCTGTTTGGCTGCAGGAGGAGTTGCACAAGTTAACAACATGTTTGATTAAACAGCTTTAATTTACTGCTCTGTAAACTGTTGCTGTTAGCATGTTAGCCTCTGTACGCACATGTACTCACCTGGAGTTCTGGTGTCAGTGCACCTTCACAACAATGACACTGTCACTCAACGTCACTCCTCCAGGCTCCTGTAGTTTCACCATGACTCAAAGAGACTCATCCAGACAGGAGGCTGAGCTGTGTTCAAGGTGTTTAATGAGACACGGGTGAACCTGAGGTTCTGTTAACCAACAACTAGCTGTTGGTTTCACATGTACAAAAGAGGAAACAAATCAACATGAAAACAGAGTCTGTCAGACAAACTATTTACATTCACAAACACAGACTCACACCAAACTGGCTAACTCCGCCCATACTGTCAGATTCCACCCTAACCTGTTCTCTGGTAGGTGTGGCCAAAATACCAGCAGGTGAGTCGCTGCAGAGGCTTTCAAAATAAAACAAATGAACAGCAGAACAATTCCTGTGTCTTCTTTTAGCAACACTGAACTCCAAGTCTCATGATCCTTTGCAGCAGTCAGCCATGTTCAATTAAAAGTGCAACATGGTGGCGGAACCCCTGCTGTGCTAGGAAACCCCATACAGACAGCAGAGCTTTAATGACAAGAGAGAAAAACAGAGGAGCAGAGCCTGAACCTGCGGAGTACACTCATGAAACCACCCGCTCAGTTTACCTCTTGCTCCGTCTACAGTTTAAGCTCATTGGCGATCTTGGAGGCGATGTTCTTAAAGGCGATGGACGTTCCTGAGATCCGTTTGAAGCGCACCCCGTTGAGCGACAGGCGGGGCAGTTTGCACACCTCCATCTCCCACTGCACAAGGCTGTCGGCGTGTCCGTCTCCGTGGACGCAGAGCAGCAGGAAGCGCTCGCGCTGCTCGTAGTCACAGTTGTTGGCATCCAGGATCTTCCTGATCTCCCTCATCATGTCCAGAGGCTCCATGGACGACGTGGTCTTCATGCTCCAGGTGAACCTCAGGGATCGGGGCTTTGAGTCCTTCAGCTGAGGAGCAGCGGGAGAACCAGGTTCGTCCTTCTGCTCAGACGACACATTACGACTGGAGGGAGGACAACGGTGTCAACAGGTTTACACGTTTAAAAAGAAAAAGTGAAACACCTGTCTGACTCACCTGGACCCTTCAGGTCTCCCGTTCCTCTCAGTCTCTGAAACACCTCTGACAGCAAAGAAGCAAAGGGAAGGAAGGAAGAAAGTAAAAAAGAGCAAGTTCAGGTGTTAATGAGCAGGTGGAAACGGAGTTAATGGAAATCAGGAAGAAGATCTGACCTGACTCACTGCTCTCAGTCTAACTCACCTGTCTCACTGATTATTTAACTTCCCATGATGCCTTGCGTTTACGTACCTGCGTGTAAGTTTGAAGGTGAGCTTAGAGAACAGGTTGGTGGACCCTCTGGCTCGTGATTGGGCAAGAGGTGAGGTGTCATGTGACAGTGAGGGGGAGGCGGGGGGGCCGTTATAGGTGGCAGTGCGTCTCTCTCTCAGCTGTCCCCCATGGAAGGTGCTGCGACTTGCTGTCCCTCGAGGAAAACGCAGGCGGTCAGGGGGAGTCGCTCCACTGCTGACGCTGTGGGTGGAGGCCCCGCTCCCTGACCTCTGGGTCGGCGTGGTTGCTACGCTGGGGGGGGGAGACAGGTGTAGAGTTGATCTTTAATTTCCTCTACAGGTGGAGAATGGTGACAGAGCAGAGCTGAGAATATGTTTATGTCAGGACAGAGACGGGTCCAACAGTAACTTCAGGTTCAGATTCACGTCACCATGTCGTCTCTGATAAAGAAGTCCGACACCAGACAAACAAATGCTGACTGTCAGACAGAACCGCGGTCGACACTGGTGAACTCTGGACTCTCAGGTCACCAGATTTTTAATCACCTACTGAAGATCAGGACATAAAGGATCGTTCTTCACAGAACCTGATCCACTACGTTCCTGCCTCCTGCTACAGAACCCTGATCCTGACTCACCTGACGTGTACTGACATCACCAGAGTCTGCAGCCTAAAGTTGTGTGTGCCAGTTAAGTGCAGGCCTTCTGAGTTCAAAGGAAAGTTTTACACCTACACTACCAGTCAAAGGTTTGGACACACACAGAACAGAACATGTTTTGGAAGAAAAGCAGATGTCACAAGATTTATGTAACATTGATCAGAAATACAGTATAGACACTGTTAATATTGTAAATGACTATTGTACAGTAGCTGGAAACAACTGTTTTAATAATATTATATTAATATTTTTAAATGTAGTATACTATCATCAGCATGTTCTAGCACGTTATGTTTACTAGTGCATATTTATTCATTTAAAAGGATAAGTGATCATCAGAAACCCTCTTAATATGATAACACAGCTGATGATATCAATGTTTTGTATGAACACATGGTATTTCCTGTGTGTCCAAACTTTTGACTGGTAGTGTATATATTTCAAACTTTACTGAACATGGGATAACATTGATAATACAACTATAATACAACCTGTTCTCTTTGCCGTTTTGGACCACAGAGTGTCGATCTGCAGAGTTCCTCTCACTGCAAACGTAGGTGTTCCTCCGTGTCATGCTGGACGATCCTTCCTGAGACAGTTCAACACATTAACAGTCAGAGACAGATCCGTAGGTCAGAGCAGACCTGATCTGACATCTGTTTTATCAGATGACAAACAGTAATATTTCTGTGGAACCAACTACTGCAGTAACTTTAAGTACTTTACAGAGCATATGTACTGAAGTAAAGAAGTGGTACTTCTACTTGTAGTGGAGTACTACTTGAACACTGACAGGTAAACTCACGGTGGGTGTGGCTGATGCCTTCCTGTGCTCGGGGATGTCGGCCACGTTGGGGTTGTTGGCGTTCCCCAGCAGAGGACTGCCCCCATTCACGGGACTGGATTTCTTGTTGTGACCTCCGGCTTCCTGCTGCACCTTCCCCTCTGGCGATGCTGATGTCTGACTCCTCCTGGGCTGAGGAGCAGCCGAGGACGCAGGACACACTAAGGAGGACAGAAAGGGGGGGGTCAGAGAGGAAACTTCACCCTGTATGTGTAAATCCAGGTGCTGGTCCTGGTACCTTGGTCGCTGTACCTCCTCTGTTTGGAGGAGGAAGAGGCAGAGGAGGAGGAACGCTGGGGGGCGGGGTGAGCGGGAGATTGGCTGCTGCTGGACGGACGAGGTTTTAGCAGAGAGACGCCAGAGGACGACGAGTCCGTCACGTCCACCTGAACCACAAACACAAATCAGTTACCTGCCGCTCAGCCCTGGTGGTGTTCACACCTGCTGTTACCATGGTAACCCCTGACCTCAGCGGCCTTGCGTCCCAGTAGCAGGTAGGTGGCTGTGATGTCATCGTACTTCATCTTGGTGAGAGAATTGTTGATCTCCTCTCTAGAGAAACCCATCCCCACCATCACATCTGAAACACAACAGACAAGGTTCTGAATCCAGGTGTTACCTGTACCTGCATCACATGACCAACAATCAGCTGATTAAACTAACGCTCATCACACATTAGACCCGGATCATTTTAATCTGCAGCACAGGGCCGTGTCCTGTCCCACATCTAACCCTCCTCTGGACTATTTCCTCTGCATGAACAGTTAGTGTGATCTGAGATAGAGCAGACAGAATCTCACCGATCCTCTTCTGGTCTTTGATGTCCAGCTCCGGCTCCACAAAGGGCTTCAGTGCCTCTTCATCGAAACCAGCGTTGATCCAGCGGTCCTTCATGATTTGCTGAAGAGGAAACATTCAGATAAAGGACACTGAAACCAACCAGGTGACCAATCAATAAACTTAAAACACTGAGCCTTCTTTTCATCATGTCTGGTCCCCCTTTCACACAGACCAAGACCCAAAGTTTCCCACATGACCCAGGTTAAAGGAACTGTCCAAAACACCAGACCAGTCAAACCAGTCTGTGCAGGTCTTCTGCTAAAACCTCTTTTAGTCCAAACAACATCCAGAACCCATAGAACTACAGAACCAGCATCTGACAGAGATTTGACTTTAACACACTTTAAAATGTTTCCTGATCCCTCATCCAAGTCCGAGTCCTGCAGATTAAACTCACTACTTTAATGTAGGAGTAAAACAGAACACTAGAGAGTGACATAAAACACGAGTTAAAACGGTCATATGTTCTACAGGAAACAGATGAAGTTCTGTGGTTTTGACAAGGTTCTAATGTGGTTCTGATGAGGTACTAATGTGGTGCTCATATGGTTCTAGTACTGTTCTGATTTTGTGTCCTGACCTCCAGAGTCCCTCGTTTCCCTGGGTTCAGCACCAGGAAACGTTTCAGCAGGTTCTCACAGTCAGTCGACATGTAGAAGGGGATACGGTATTTACCCCGCAGCACACGCTCTCTCAGCTCCTACACACGCAGACACACGCAGACAAGACACACGCAGACAAGACACACGCAGACAGACACACACACACACAGATACACACAGACACACACACACACACGAGGAATCAACAATAGTAAAACACTAAGAACGGAGTGTTATTTAAAAAAAACAGTACAACTTTTGTCTGTATCAGTTTGTGCTGGACACACACAAATCAAACCTCTGAAACATCAAAATCTGGACCACTGACAGCAATGTTCTACTAACCCGTGTGTGTGTGTGTCTGTCTGTCACTGACCTTCAGGTTCTGTCCATCAAATGGCAGAGAGCCACTGACCAGAGTGTAAAGGATCACACCCAGACTCCACACATCCACCTCTGGTCCATCGTACTTTTTACCCTGAAACACAACACACCACAGTAACATACACCACAACAACCTGAGAGACCCGTGGTCTGATAAAAATCGGTACCTGAAAGAGTTCGGGGGCAGCATACGGGGGAGAGCCACAGAAAGTGTCCAGTTTCCCGCCCACAGTGAACTCGTTACTGAAGCCGAAATCTGCTATTTTAATATTCATGTCAGCATCAAGAAGGAGGTTCTCCGCCTACGGGTGGAGGTGAGAAGGAGGAGAGGAGGAGGAGAGGGACCAGCAGGTTAGAATGTACCTTCAAGATGTGTTCGATGTCAGCTAGGAATTCTGGGTTTTACTGTTTTACCTTCAGGTCACGGTGAACAATGTGCTTCTGATGGCAGTACTGGACCGCAGACACAATCTGTAGAGAGACAGACAGGCGAGGAGACAGACAGGCGAGGAGACAGACAGGCGAGGAGACAGACAGGCGAGGAGACAGACAGAGTGTGAACTGCTGCCTGCTCAGAGACACTGAGCTAAAATAACCTGATAAACACAAAGTTTACAGCAAGAGAAAACACTTCATAAAACACTTTATAATGTATTATGGGATGCAGGTTCCTGCGAACTGTTACCATGGTAACAGCTGTGTGTGTGTGTGTGTGTGTGTGTGTGTGTGTGTGTCTATTACCTGTCTAAATTTAGCTCTGGCCTCCTTCTCCTTCATCCTCCCATGAGCTACGAGGTAGTCAAACACTTCACCTGCAGCACACACGCACACACACACGTGCACACACATGCGCGCGCGCGCACACACACACACACACACACAGAAAAATGAAAGTGACACGGGTAACACAGGTCTGAGGTGGACCTGGTTTCAGTGTGATGGGACCAGTTTAAAGACAACGGTGTGACTGACCTCCGCTGGCATACTCCATCACCAGGTACAGAGTCTTCTCCGTCTCTATCACCTCAAACAGCTTCACTGCAAAGACACACACACACACACACACACACACAAGGAATCAACAACAGTAAAACACTAAGGACGGGTTGTGGGTGTGGGGTACATCAGGTCCATCAGTACTTTGTGGTTCTGCAGCCCCCACAGTGGATCTGACATGAAAATGGAATCGGAATACAGTGCTGACTGTTAATTTCAGGGATCACAGAGCTTCAAAGTAACATGGTTCTAGGTTAAACTGTCAGAGAGACGGGATGCAGAGACAAGGAGGCAGGATGCAGAGACAGAGAGGCAGGATGCACAGGATGCGGAGATAGACAGGTGAGGTGACGGTGACTTACTTACCAATGTTTGGGTGATTCAGGATCTTCATTATTCGGACCTCTCTAAAGAGCTGAGACACAAACAGATCACTCATAATCCTGAAGAGATTTGTTTCAACATCAGTGTGAGGTCGGGTCAGACCAGCTCAGCAATAAGGGTCAGACATTTCCTGAGTTCTGGTCCAGCTGGTCATACTGGACCCTAACACATTCCATTAGCTATAATAAATCAGATCCGGTCTAACATATCCGGTTCACTTTGGATCCATGTCGGTTAGAAACTGCCAAATAAGAAGCAGAGTCGAGCCAAGCCGGTCTCAACCTGCTGGTGCTGCCGAGCTCTACAGAACATCACTGCTCCCGAGTCGTGTGTTACAGGGGTCTCATCCATGACCTGGACCAGACTGCGTCAGGACTCTGATCGAGTCAACTCTGGACCTCGGTCCATAAACCTTTCTGTGACAGTTTTAACTCATAACCTACAAACATCCTTTTCTCACCTTCTGCAGGCTGGTTGGGTTCAGCTGAGTCTTATCAATGATTTTGATCGCCACCTGTCAGAGGACACAGAACACCGACAGGTAAGTGCTCCTGTTTTCAGGTGATGTGTATCTGCAGCCTCTCTGACCGTCTCACCTCTCGTCCAGTCAGGATGTGTCGAGCCAATTTGACTTTAGCAAAGTTTCCCTTCCCGATGGTTTTCAGCAGTCTGTAGTTCCCCACATGGGGGGACTCGTCTCCGCCAGATGACGAGGAGGTTTTACAGCGAGCAGAGCGGATGGAGCGGGACACCACCTCGCTGTGGCCATCGTCTGCAGACGAATGCTGGGAAAAACATCCCACAGACAGACGGGTCACTTATCACAGTGATATACCTCCAATAAAACATACAGAACAGTACTTCATTATTTTTGATTAAAGATTTAAAATCGTTCCAATTGATACAATTTTTATTTACAACATAACTTTTTTGAAAACATTTTTGTATTGTTCAAAATTTCTATGACTTTTCCAGAACTGAAAAACTGGTCAACAGTTGCAGGTTTTCCAAAACACGTGGGGACCCTGAAGAACCAGAAGACAAGAAGTTTGATTTATCAGCCTGTCTGTGCTACTTTAAACTAAATGATGCCAACCTCATATCTGTTGAACAAACTCATCAGAACAAGTTAAAGCAAACACAGCGTCGTGGTCAACGTGATGTGGATTTGTGTAAACGCTCAGCGCAAGATCTGACTGAACATTAAAACAATCGATATAAAATCCTTTCACAAAGACCTCTACACACACACAGACACACAGAACCTATGCTGCAGCCTAAAATACCTCCAGACCAGCTGCGATGAACTGGGTCAGATCAGATACTCACTGCAGAGACTTGCTGCTTGATGCTGAAAGCTTTCATGATGATGTCACAGAGACCAGACGAGGGCTCACCGATCTACACCGGTCCAAAGTCAGGAGGGAATGTGCCACATTACACCGCCCACCCCACCCAGGACACGCTGCAGTCTGATTGGAGCACTGCAGCTGCCAATAACACAGTTACCCAACACAGGACAAGTATCCAGATAATGGGTGGAGAATGCACTTCTACCAGGAGACTTGTGCAACATATTGCCGCACTATGGACGCTACTAGAACTTCTCTGAGAACCTGAAACCACGTCTGTCATTTTAACTCTAAATCAGAACCAGAACCTTCAGAAGCTCCTGAACCAGGAACCAAACCAAACCACTGAAACCGGTTGAAGAAGATCATCCAGGACAAAACCTCTGAACTGTCCCAGATCCACTGAGACCACCTCCGGGACCCGTCAGCTAGTCGAACACTATAAAAAAAAACACCTGGAAACTTTGGAAGAGTAATAAAAACTACATGTTAATTAATTAAAACTGCTAATGATGACTTACTCTTATTCTTAACACATGAAACATTTCCTCTTTCATATTTATTTTGTCCTTCTTTACGTTATTAAATGGAATACAGCTGGATACAATTTAAGGATGAACTCACATTTTCGGCGTCCCGCTCGTTGACAGTGGGCAGGGGGGTCCTGGTAGACATGTTACCCAGGTCAGTGTGAGGGAGGCTTGAGCATGAAGCTGTCTGTTTGCCCCGGAACACCTGCCTAAACTCAGCGAGCTGTCTACGGGCTGCGTTAACTTCAGGTCGGGTTTATCTGAGCAGGTACAGACCCGGCATCGCTGGGTCCAGTCCTGACTAGAGGACCCGAGGGTTATCTGTTCCGGCTTGGCTCGACTCGGCTTCTTATTTGGCAGTTTTTAACCGACATGGATCCAAAGTGAACCGGAGCAACAGTTCCTCTTTGCTGGTTAAGTTACCCGGCTAGCTCGCTAGCATCCCGGCAGGACCGGGTGTGTGTACTTGTGGAACCACAGCGAGCCCAGCTCTGCCTGGTAATGCCAGGATAGGGTCAGTTCTGTGATACAGTCCCGGTCTGGTCAGCTCAGCAGTGTGTCCTGACCTGTTCAGCTTGTCCACATCCCCTCCCAGACAGACTCTACTAGCCACTCCGTTAGCCACAGCCAAGATGGAGGACTAACCAAACCCAGCGCGCTGACAGGATGTGACGTAAGTAGCAGTGTGAGACACGATTGGCCAATGAGTCCGAGTGGCAGCGTTTGTTGTTGCTAGGGTGACTGGACAGAAAGCCGAGGTTCGATAAATCTATCTGATCAATAATCGATTTATAGGTAGTTATAAAGAAATATTTAAAATATTATTTTAAGTCGTTCGGTGGTAAAAGCTCTCATAAATCTCCAGTAAGTAGTTACAGACAAATCAAATAACCTACACTTAAGAGTCACTGATGAACCTGCATTAAATGATTCATACATAATGTTATTTTCCTCTGATCTCTTTAAAACAGACAACGATGTAAAAGTGTTAGAAGGTTGTAAGCATCAAAATGTGTTAAATACGAAAACTGTGTATCTGAAGCATTTAGTGGAATCACTGCATGTTCTTAATGGTGTTAAGTATTTAACGGGAACAGCAGGGTTTATTTTATTAAAGAACGGGATCACTGACACTGACCCAGGCCACTTCCTCTCTCTGTCATCTGTCACAGATTTATCCGTAAACAGCAGGATCTGATGATCCACATTCACTGCAGATCAGCATCCGGACCTGGGTTTGGATCTGAGCTCAGCTTTTGACTGCTGTGATGAAGTGAAGATGGCTCAGAAACGAAATCAGTCGGACCGAGAGAAGTCCTTAGATCTGTCTGGATCTATTGAAGGATGCAGGACTTTTCCCTGTGGACTGCATGAACTGTATCAGTGTATGAGGCCAGGACAGAGACCTGTCCTGGTGATAAACACCATGTTAGCTGGTTTAGTAGAGGAGCTGAAGAAGATGGAATCCACTGGAGACTGGACCTGAAGAAGTCACAGTATCTCTGCTCTGTGGACGAACGTCAAGGCCCCAGGCCGCCGCAGTTTGTCTCAGGTTTCCTTTTCAAGCTCTGTGTCATATATATCAAGTTCATGTCTCTGTTTGTGTCTCTTGTTGAGGAAACTCCTCTGAGGTTTCCTGAGAGTCTGTCATCAACTGCTGCTTTAAACCTCACACACGTCACAAGCTCAACATATGTGTCCTGTAGCACGTTGATTCTGAGAAAGAGACAAACAAAAGACAGTAGTAGTACTTGGATCCAGGTTGAAAGTCAGTTTGGAACTTGAAGATAAGTTCAGAGATTAAGTTCAATGGACTGATGAGAGCAATATTTTCTCTCTCTTCTACCAATATGATGTAAAGACCAAGGTGTGAAGGAGGAAAAGGATCTTTTAATTTAGTATAGTGAAGGTAGAGTCCTGACTTGGGCTGCTCCTGGAACAGAAACCCTGATCTTTACTGATGATATCAGTCCTGATGTCAGCAGCAAGATGAAGTCAGAGGTGAACAGAACTTTTGTCTGATAATTTACAGAGAAAAGCATCAAACTAACTGAGAGCATCTTTATCACGCCGCAGGAAAATGATCCAAACACTGAACAGTTGGAACCAGTGGAAGGTTTTAGTCTGGCCCAGTCAGTCAACAGATCTTAACACAACTAACTAAAGGGAGTTTTTCCTCTCTACTGTTGCCTTACGTGCTTGCTCAAGTGGGACTGTTGGGTTTTCTACATTATTCTGTATATATTATATAATGTGTAAGGTCTTAAACCTTACACTGTAAAGTGCCCTGAGATGACTTATGTTGTGAATTGGTGCTATATAAATAAAGTTGAATGGAATTGAACTAAACATGCGTTTCACCTGCTGAGGAAGGAATCAAAGAGAAAATCCCCCTTAAAACCAACAACAAGTGAAGGAGGCTGCAGTGGAACCATCGGTTGTTAAAATAAAGAGATAATGCCACACTGTGGTAAACATGCTCTGTGTGTGTCAAAATCACATTTCTCTGTTTCATCATTTCAGATGCACTTTTGTACCATTTTTAATTGAATATGGCCTGTGTAGTTATACATCATTACTTTCTACAGTACTTTCTCTGCTCCTCTTGTATGTATCATGGACGGATTTTAATTAATGTTAGTTATCATTTAAATTCGCTTTTTGGTTTTAATGTTCTTTTACTTCTGTAAAAATGTGAATTGTTGATCAGGATAGAAAAAAAGAGAAAAATCTCATCAGTTTAATCCTGATGTTTTCCAGTGTAAACTCAGCAAAGTGAATCTGTGCTGTCACTGATCTGGATCCACATCTGAGGACACAGCTTGTCTCCAGGCTCAGGGTCAGACCGGCAGAGAGCAGCACTGTAACACTCTGTGACTGACAGTCATTTCCTGACCAGAACCTAAACCTAACCTTATTCTAACCTTTAACATAACATTTAATGATCTGTTATTTAATTACTCAGATATTTTACTGTTGTAAAATTAAATAAAAAATATATTAAAGTTATCAATAAAGTGTAAAAATACTATTATGTCATGTATTCCACATTTACTTAATCCCTGTTATCATCAAAATGTATTTAAGTACTGAAAGGAAAGTACTCCTTACACAGAATGACAGGATAATGTTTTTACTGCATTTTAATTATTAACCATTATGCTGCAGAGATAATATAATCTGTTGGTTAGTTTAGAGACTGAACTACACTTTATCACCTTATATTATTTTAGTAATAACATCAAATTTTCTACTTGTTTTCAGTTTTCAGGGTCTTTTCCCTGCTGGTTCCTCCAGTTTGATGATGTTTAGTCATGTGACCTGTTCTCCAACTGATTACTGGACGTTTGTGGTTTCTGGAAACATTTCCAGGACCATTAAAGTCACCAGCAGGGGGCAGCAGGCCTTAACTCAGAAAACATAAATTCACTTTTTCCACGTCAACATTCTACGGAAGAGGATTAGGGCCACCATGAAAATATTTTTTTGAGTTCTGACTTTAATCTCAGAATTCTGACTTTAATCTCAGAATTCTGAGAAAAAAGTCAGAACTCAAAAAATATTTTCATGGTGGCCCTAATCCTCTTCCGTAACATTCCTGATCCTGACTGCTGGAAATGATCATATGAAGTGATGGAAAATAAGATCCCAGGAGTCTCAGTGAGATTCCAGATGTTCCTTAAAGTGTTGCAGGATTTGCTATGAGATCCTTTTACAGCAATCATTTCATTGTCCTATGCACTAGACGTTTCACCCTGGGAGGCAGGTCTTTCAGTGCCACGGCCCTAAAGCTCTTCCTCAGTTGCTGTGTGATTGATCAACACTTGTTTTCCTCTTTCTCTGAATAATTCTGCTTTTTTTACTGTAAAATGACCTTGAGATTGTATAAGGAGCTATATAAATGTAAATTATTAGTATTGTTATATGATCGGGCACACTGACATGGAAGTGATTTCTCTCTCCTGGAGCAGTGACAGAGAATATTTTCCAGCAGGAGTCTAGAGAGTTTGGAGAGCAGATGGTTCAGTTTATTGAGGAGGGAACACATGAAGGCGTTTGAAGCATCACGATTAAACTGACAGAAACTCAGCATTTAAAGAAAAGGTTTGAGACCAGCTGTGTTAGTTTGACAGTTTATTATTGATTATTTAACAATATTAACTACCCACCATGTAATAATCATTAGAAACACACAGCAGCTGAAACAAACAGATCATCTGACTAGCTTTTAAATGCTGAACTGTTCCTTTAAATACAGAAGACTTCACTAGCACTGGACTGACAGTAACCGTACTCTAATATTGACCCGTGTTGGAATGAACAAATCCTCTGATTTACTTTGTTATGTTAGAAACTTTACAGCCAGTTAATTCAATTTGAATCCTTGAAGAGGAAGATGTTCTCTTCATCATGTCTTCATCTTTTCTCTTAAACCGGTCAGAGACTGTACAGATTCAGCGTGCAACACCTGATGAATCACCTTAACGACAAACAATACTCCAATGACTAAAACTGTATAAAGTGATGAGCCACAACATTAAAACCAGGTGCACAGACTGCTGTGATAAAAACAGAGCAGAGTCTGCATCACTGTTCTCCTAACACTGTAGAATCACAAAAAGTAAAGCCACATCTCTGCTGTTGTCTAAATGAACGTGCACAAACTGACCAGGTTTAAGGCTCAGCTTCTCACTGCTCACTGTCTGACCCGCAGCGTCACAGGTTCTGGTCGAGCAGCAAGGCCCGTTAAAACGTGCAGTGTGAGTTAACACATTGTACACGATACAGTGTCTGCCCAGCTTCAGATCAATGCCAAGAGTGATGAATATATAGAAACAACGCTGCTGTATGGACAATAGGACCTTTACAACCTCTCCGGGAGAAAGAGATGGAGTGAAGTTCATGCTAAGGCTGTGTGGGCTTAAGGAGTGGTCTTCAGAGGGGAAATGTTAGTGTGGGCAGTCATACATGTCTATGTTCAGTTCGCTTATCACAGAACAAATAACTACAGCACACAGAAAGCTAGCAGAGCTTGTTGAAACTGTCTGCACTTCAGTGACCTTACATAGTTTGTATGATCAGGGAAAAACAAAGAAACTGATGGACTTCTCTTCATATATGTATATATATATACATATATATATATATACACACACACAATATGCTGCTGCTGCCTTCAGCAGACGTTCTGCTCGGTTTCACTTTTCATCAGGGGGATAGGACCCCCTGACCGCTGAGGACAGTTAAAGCTATTAGTCAGCAGAAAGGTGAGTGACTGTACAAAAAGTGAGTGTAGAACCTGAAGAGTGAAGTCAAGATGGTTTACTGCTGTTAGTTATCTTGGGATGCTGCATTTCTTCCATGCTAGCTGGTTGGAATAGTGAGTGTGAGCATGCTAATTATCTAAGCAGGACTGACAGGACTGGATCCGTCATTACCTAAAGTGAAGACACATTTATGGTGGTAACATTACACTGTTCAGCTTGATGGGCAGGTAGCTGGCGATACCTTAAGTGTGTCATGGAGATGTGAACATGTGGGACTGCAGCTCTACCTGAGCAGGTACAGCACAGACCTGAGAGAAAAATCTGAGATGCACATATTTACTCTTTGATTGTATTGGAACTAATCGTATGTGTCAGGACAATGGTCAGGGAGACAGGTCTAAACATCATTCAGCAGATACACTGGACTCACCCAGTGTTTGGCACATTAACATTAACAATCACTGGCAGTGATTTTCAAAATAAAATGTTAATTCTCAGTAGCATAATAATGCAGCAAATCTGGAACTTAACAATAATAATAAAAATTAATTAACAATACTAACAATTAATACTGTGTTAAATACAAGAGTTATTCTTATTAAATACTGTTTACTTACTAGCTGACATGCTAACACACTTCATGTCTATAGTCCCATCTGATTGATCTTATTATTGATCCATTTGACTTTAACCTTGGAGAAGAATGGAGGGCTGTGATTGGCTGAGTCAATGGCGCAGCGGTTCTCCCCCACACTGCGCCTGATGGAGCGAACATCGGTAGCTGATAGGCAGGTTTTCAGAGACAGCAGCGCCGACACGTGAGCATCACTGAGGAGAGAGCAGCCAGAATAAAAACTGTCTATCATCCATACAGAAATTAGACAAAGCTCACAGAGGTAGGAGTTCGGGGTGGACGAGTTATCTTAAGTCAAACCAGGATCTTACCCTAAACCTCACCAAGAAGGTTTTGGGTTAAACCTGCTTCGCTCTGCGTTTATTACTGTAACCATGACAATGATGGTCCAGTGCATGATCAGGATCTACTGAGCTGAACAGGAGGTGGAGCAGGGCCTAATTAATTAATTACTTGGTGCCTGATTATCCAACACTTTTTCATGTAAGTCAAAGTATATGTGCTCAAAAAGAGTTTGTTTCATTTAATCATTAAAGTTAAATAACAGAAACAAACCAAGATTTTTGTTAATAACTACGATCAGGAACATGCATAAGAACACATGTTGTAAGTTACCTAGTTAAAAGTTTAATAGGTGTGAGGCGCTATCATTGTTCATTCTTCATGTGAGCAGAGGATAAAGATTTCAGCTGCGTGAAAGTTTCTGGAGTTTCCCTTTTCTGCCGTGAACACGACAGTGAGGTTCATAACAGCATATTCACCTGTTTCAGTCATATTCTTCTATTTGTGGGATTATCGGGACTGTTGGATTTTCTACATAGTTCTGTTCATATACACTTATATTTTGCAAGGTCCTTAACCTTGCTATGTAAAGTGCCTTGAGATGACCTTTGTTATGATTTGGCGCTATACAAATGAAGAATGATTGAATTATTAATTCAGACTTATTTTATTTATTTTTAACTGAATACATTTTAGGCAGAACTTCTTCAGCTCTTAGTGTGTGACTAAACGAACAGGTTCAGGAGCTCAGTACAGACACATTAGGACAGGACAACATTTCTGTCTCATCTGACTGTACCTGAGGTCGGGGAACGTCCGGGCCATACTGACCATCTCCAACTGAATACTTCCAGGATCCTGCAGACGAAGAATCTCAGCGATGGCACAGAGTATCTCACCAAGCCACTGGGACTCACTGCCCTGAGGAACACCAAGACCAGCAAAGCCAGTACTCAGAGTGTTTACTACAGTAAACTGTGTAGTGATACTCCATTACAATCAAATTACACATCTCACGTCTGCGTCTGCAGAATGGTGTAATATGTAGTATTGTATAGTATTTTATAACTAACAAATACTGTCTCTTATTAATCTGACATGTTCAAGAAAACAACACGCAGTAGTTCTGTGTTTAGAACTGTGAAGACACTTGAACCACGTTTGTCTTTGTTTAATTAGGAATTTGTTCTTGAAGAGAGTTTGATCCATTTCTCACTAGCTAACCACTGAAATCCTCTTTTTAAAAACATGAAAATGTTGGCGCTGATTCAATTTGTCATAGGCCACAGACTGAACCTAGACCTGGACCACGCACTGAACTGTGCACGGATCTCACCCTCTCACTGAAGAACTCGTTGATCTTTTGAGCGTCTTCAATCATCCGCTGAGCTCCGGCCACCTGGTGCTCTCTGTTCTTCATCCTGGTCTTCATCATCCTCTTCACATACTTCAGAATGATGTTCTCGTGGATGACGTGCAGCAGGGACTGCAGGGACAGAGACAGTTGTTCAGAAAGATAGGTGCTACACAGATGGCTAAACTGGTAAAGACTCTCACCTGTCTGCAAACTGGTTTAAGGTCAGCCAGGTCAATCAGCTTCTGGTTCAGGAAGTCCAGCAGAGAGTCGAGAACAGGGAGGGACCCATCGAACCAGACGGGTGTCCACAGCTGACTGCAGCACACCTGAACACAGACACACAGGTGAGTGTAACACACCACTGATGAGGTAAGAAGAAAGATGGAGCACGCTGAGCAGCTGTTGTGAGCTTCATCAAGGATCCACCATTGCTCCCTGGATTAAAACCCTGTCACAAGTGGGGTCTGAGGAGAACTGGACTACCTCCACCCATCTGGTTCCTAAGGAAGGGGCATCCTGAGATTTGTATGTCCAGGAGAAACGGGAGCAAAGGGTACAGAGGGAGACAGGTAAATCAGACAGGATGGGACGTGTTGCAGCCACAAATACAGCATCAAGAGTCCTGGTGGAGGTTTCTGCTGAAGGTCCACAGCATCACAGACGACTGAATGTGACAGTGGTGAAAACCTGTTCTGCCAAAGTGGACCGGAGGGCTAGATCAGTGAAAAAGGTCCAGTAATCATCTAAATCTATACCATGGTCCAGAAATAAGGACCAGAGAATGTCTCTGCTCTTAAGGTAAGCTCTCTCAGACAGGGTGGGGTAGGCCGACCACGGGGGAACAAAGTCCAAACAAAGATCTGCTCCAGCTCTTTCCTCACCAGGGAGGTGTCCTAATTGTTTATCTCCACTTGAACTACTGCCCCCCACCTTTGTGTATGAGGCCTCTGCTGATGACACACCATGTTTTAATCTTCGCTTCCTGTAGAGACTAAGCTGCTTCAGACAGAAGCTGTCGAATCAATTTAATGAACATATATTAATAAGTGAAGAGGAAGAGTCACAGTTAGAGGGGAAGGATTTCAAGCTGATGGGAAGAAGCTGGCAGCAGGGAGGGGGGACGCTGACTGGTGTTTACTGCAGGAGGAAAGACTGGCATCTGCTGGAAAGGAGGAGGGTGGGAGGAGTGTAATCAGGAGGTGGTGGCTGAAATGGAAGGAAAGAATGAGGGGACAGGAAGTACCAGCAGATTTCTGATGTTGAGCATGTTGACATGTCAGTAAGGAGGGACGAGCTGCTGTGGGGGGGGCTTGTTTGGTTTGAGATAATGTGTCTGTTGTCATTATTTTTCCTGTCTGTTAATGTTACAGGAGATGTTTCCATACAGATTAGCACTGGGAATCCCCTGAACGCACCATACCAGCAGCCCCCTCCCTCACCAGGAAACTCATTTACTTCCAAACCAAAGTCAAAGTGGGGCAAGATTACATTTAGAACAGAAACGTGTGTGTGAAGTGAATAATGCTGGTTTCAGCACAGATGAAACAAACCCGGCAGCAGAGCAGGACACTGGTTATAGTGTCTGACGTTCACCCACCCGCTGCAGGTTTTCTTTACAAACTACCAGCTCTCTCTGACCAGCTGGACTTTGGTCTGACCGCAGCCTTACCCTGTATCTAAGGGTTTTGAAGAATAAATATTAAAAGTGGAAGAAATATTGGACTGAGGAACAACAAACATCATTTCACATCATGTCACTGACAGACAAAAGGTTTTACTGCAGTACTGTGAGTACACACAATATTTATACCTTCAGCTGCACATAAATGGGACCAGTGAAGCACCTGTACCCACAATCCCTCAGTGCAGACAGACTGTCCAGACAGTGACGTCTCTGCAGCTCTGACACACTTCCTTTACCTGTGATGTATTCCCTGGAAAGAGTCAGAGACATGTCTGGATCAGTACAGTTCATTGTAGACGTCTTAGTCTGATGACACAAATAACCAGGCGTCTGCATCGAAAGCCAAGTGTGTCGTGAATTTTTTCATCTGTCTTTAAGGAGAGTTAGTGAATGCAGCATGATGCCCTCAGTACAGTGAAAGTTTGTAAAGAAGGGATCTGAAACCAAATTCAAGTTTTACTGAATTTAATTTAATCTGTTCTAAACTTTGACCTAAAGTTTGTCTATACCTACCTACAAGAGCTTCGATCTACGTTGTTAACACATCGAGGTGAAGGTAGCATCAGATGAAAGCTCATGTTCTGAGCAAACTATACAGAACTTCATCAACGATGAAGAAATTAAATTACAATATTTCTCCAAAACATCAGAATTGGATAATTTCTCCACAGTTGTCAGTGCAGAAACCTGCCGGTGAGCTGACACCATTTGAAAACGTGTATAAAACAATGAACAGTGGAGAAAAGAGAGAAAACATCAGAGGTGATCTCACCTGAGCTGCTCCTCACAGACCAGGTGAGCTTTGATCACTGGGAGAACATTTCTGTGGTTTCCCTTCACAAACTCCTCCAAACGCTTCTTATAGCTGAAACACAGTGACCGTAATGCATGGATTTCTACGCGTACGTGTCTGTAATGATCACATTACCTGTGGCAGCCGTCTACCTGTTGAGGAAGCGCTCCAGGGGAACTATGAGCCTCTCAACTTTGCTCTGGTCTCTGATCACACAGCTCAGCTCAGTCAGGGATCCGTCTATTAACTGGAAACACAAACACCACAACATCCTGTCAAACAAGATCTAGGTAAACCTGCAGCACACCTGTTCAATCGTCTCACCTGTATGACGTCTACAGACAGTGGGCTGAAGTAGTATGTGTCCATGATTTCAGGTGAGTTGTTTAGCCAGCTCTCCTCCTCGTTCTTCAACACTGTGCTGAGCCACAGCTTCACTTTGTCCTGAAAGAAATAAAACACACCTGAACACACACATGTGCCTGCCATAATCATAACATCCTGGGGTGTCCTGGAATATTTAACTCTACACAGCCTGATCTTTTGATTTTCTGCGCAGATCCAGAAACCAACACTTACTGTAAAATGTTTCACCTGCTCAGAATATTTCAAAGAAACACATTTAATCAACATCAGCGTCGTGCAGGTCTTCACCTGTTTGTCGCTCAGCCACTGCTCCTCCAGCTGGTTCAGCTTATCCGGCAGCAGCAGAGAACCCAGACAGGCTGCCTTTATCTTTCCATCCAGTTCTTCATGTTTTAATATGTCACTGAGGAGGGAGACAGAACCAACATTCACCTGAGACTTTACACCAACATGTTCCACCAGTCAGTGGAGAACAGAACCTCTGTGGCCTCATGCTGGACATGCTGAACCCAAACACATCGTCTCTGTCTCATCTAGTCTCTGCAGATCAGCATCGTCCACAAAGATCCTAACGACGGGTTTGATTCATGTTTTCTCATTGTTCAGAGTCAGTCACACCCACACTGTACATTAGAATCAAACCTAAAGCAAAAACGGTTCCAGGAGACCAGACTGAAGCAGAATCTGTAACATCCAGAGCCTGGATGTGTTTTACACGTCAGAAAGTTGATTTATTCCTTTATTCCATGCAGCTGGAGACCAGCAGACTCAAACATGTGGCAGAAACTCATCTCAAGCCTCCCAGAGTTAGAAATCTCTCCTAACTCGACAGAATATGCCAGAGTGATGCATTTATGGTCCAGGACATGATTCCAGCACTGGATCATGGTTAAACCCACAAATAATCATGAGTGGCATGATAGCTCAATAAGTAGAGTAGTCCTGTGCTAACCCGAGGGCGAGCGATTCGATGCCCAGTTCCGGTACCCTCACAGGGGCAGCCTGTCCTCAATAAAATTCCCCAAGGGGATCAATAAAATATCAATTATTATTAATTATAATGATCTCATGCCTTCACAATACTGCTGTAGTTTTTACCCTTCTGTTTCAGAGCTGGGGTTTTACTGATTACTGATCCTCAGACAGGGCTCTGCTGCCTCCTCCCAGGTCTTGGACCAGAACTAAAGGTGACCTCACAGATCTAAACTCCCTGACTGAGGATCTGAAGCTGTAGAGTCACTAACATATTTTGACACTTTTTAAAATGCATCTCTCAAAAAGAAACTTTAACTTTAAGACAGTCTCACCAGGGATAGCAGTGGTTGACCCAGAGCAGCAGGTAATAACAGTCATCTGTTTCCAGTCCAGCAGCAGCATGTTCAGTCAGCCGAGCAGAGAAACTGTGATGGTAGAGTCCAGCGTAGAGGTTCAGGATGTCCATCTGTGGAGGGTAACAGTCCTTCACCGTCCTCACCACCGTCAGCAGGTCCTCCTTCACACACTTCCCCATACGAAGCACCTGAACACATGTTAACATCTTAATGTCCGACACAAACAACCCGTGAGTCCAGGAACGTTAGAGACGAGACAAATTCAGTTTTAGAGAGGAAATCAGTGTTTTAATGTTTGATCGAGTGGGAGTGAATCACCATGAGGAGTCTCTAAGTCTCTGTTCTCATTCAGGACTCACCTCCTTCTTCACAGGTGATGATGGTTCGTTGAGTCCATTCAAGTCCTCCTCTGCAGCATTCCTCAGTCTGGACTCCACCATATTCTGCAGCAGAGTGTTATGGGTACTGAGACATTTCTGAGGACGCCAGACCGGGACTCTGGCCTCCAGACAGCCTCTCCAGCGCCGGTCCTGCTCCTCCTGCTGCTGGAGGGAGGCCACGGCACTCCTCAGGATCTTTAGCTGCTCTGGAGACGAGGAGGTGAAAGTGTTGTTGATGGCCATCCAGATCTGCATGATCAGATCCTCAAGGTCTTTGTGCAGCTGGTCCTCCTCCTGCTCACTGAAGGAGTCCTGACTGAAGAGCTGCTCCTCTCTGACAATCAGCCTCTTGCTGATCTGCTCCAGCTGCTCCTCCTGCTGCTCCTCCTCCACACAGTCCAGCTTATCCTCTGCCAGAAGCCGAAGGTAGGGAAGCAGAGCAGGTTAAACACAGCAAATGAAGAGAGATCTTCAACAACTGTTTGTTCTCATGAGTTTATGAGTGAGTTCTAGCTGAGTTCTTGCCGAACCATTACTAAATCTGTTATTAGAAATCAGAGCAGCAGTGTTCCTGTTGTCTCTCTTATCTCTGCTTCCTGTTTGTGTCTCAGCAGCTCGCTGCTAATAAAGGAAACATGCCAAAAAACTAGAAACCACAGGAACAGAACCACAGTGAGAGGAACTCTGCCTCGTACAAGGTCTGCGGTTCAGGTCTGGGTACTTTGGTTGTGTTTCTGTACCCAGGGTTCTGTTAGTTATAACATGTTCTACTGTGTTCAGTGTGTCAGTTCTGTAGCTTTGCTGGTTCTATTGAAGATTCTTTTTGGCTGAGGTTTTAGCTGAGGTTCTGATGTTTCTGTGTGAGGTTCTGGTCTAAGGTTCTAGTCCATAGTCCAAATCTAGCAAACGTCCTGATGAAAAGTGAGCTGAGCTTTGATGTGCGGTTCTGTTGGTACTAACCTGCATTGTGGTTATGGTTCTCCTGTCTGCTGTTTTTCCGCTTGTGGTTCTTCCGCAGGGATACAGGGATCTTCAGTTTCAGCATTGTTCTTCTCTTTCCTTCTTCATTCTCCTAGACGTCGCCCCCTGATCATTCAAACCAATATCTTCACGTTAAAACACAAATCAACAAAAACTTAATGATTTTTATCATTTGTAAAACTCTGAGGTGCCACAGAAGAGAAAACAACAAACTAAATGAAGGCTGCACGGCCCCGTGTTCCTCTCTGGCAGCTCAAACAGCCACAAAATCCTCCCAGTTCACAGGTGAACTGTTTCTGCTGGACAACGTCTGACTGTTACTCTACATTAACATTAATAACAGCATTAACCCTTCACCCACCCCTAACGTCACAACAACACATCTCAGAGTGTTCGTCTAACTGTACAGTGTTTTCATTCACATGATGTTACAGAGATTTATAGATCACGGCAGTCACACGTAGAGAGAACACACAGTAACACACACACACACAAACACACAGACACACACACACAAACATGCAGCTCGACAAAACACGAATTTGATGACAGCAACACACACACAGTAACACACAAACACAGTGACACACACAGTAACACACACACACACACACACACAGTAACACACAAACACAAAGACACACACACACACACAGTAACACACAAAGACACAGACACACACACACAGACACACACGCAGCTCGACAAAACACGAATTTAATGACAGCAACACACACACACACACACAGTAACACACAAACACAAAGACACAGATACAGACACACACACAAACACACAGTAACACACAAACACAGACACACACAAACACACAGTAACACACAAACACACACACACACAAAGACACACACACAGACACACACACAGACAGACACACACACACACACACACAGACACACACAGACACACACACACACAGAGACAGACACACACAGTGACACAGCGGCTCAGTGTGAATCGATGATTCTTAGCGACGTCACTGATTCACTACAAACAGTTTCCATGATAAATCCGGGTCCGTTAAAAACCAGAGAACCGAATCATATCACACCTCGTTAATAAAAACTCTCTTCTTCGGTGGTGTGAGCGAAAGTAAATCGTCCTCCAGAATAAACGTCCCTATGGCAAGCCCCTTTAACATTTAACAGTCTTTACTCGAATATCCGTAATTACATTTTAGATATCTAGAAATGCATTTTGGCTAGTCAAA
>JAUYWH010000016.1:18962885-18984357 GCA_034779795.1 Ctenopoma multispine | reverse complement strand
TGTGTGTGTGTGTGTGTGTGTGTGTGTGTGTGTGTGTGTGTGTGTGTGTGTGTGTGTGTGTGTGTGTGTGCGTGAAAGTCCTACGGCTTTCTGTTTATGCAGCCCAGAGGAATGTTGGTCAGTTTCCCTTCGAAGAAAAAAAAAAGGGATGTTGGTATTTCCTGAAACAGGCCTGAGTCAGAACTGAAAGAGAGGAAACTGATAGTGAAGTACAGAAGATCAAGAAGGTGACGTGTCTGAGGACACACACACACACACACACACACACAGACACACACAGACACACAGACACACAGACACACAGACACACACACACACACACACACACACACACACACAGACACACACACACACACAGACACCTGAATCTGAGCGGACAGCAGCAGTTGAGCGTCTGAGCAGAAACAAGCTTCACGTCTCAGACTGTTCTTCATCATCATCCTCAGGTAGGTCTTCTTCTTGTCCTTTTTTCTTCTTCTTCTTCTTCACATTATTTGAAATGTTCTTCATAGTTGGTTTCTACGTTAACTGGCTTTAGTTGTTTGATCTTTAACCTTAAATCAACCTCACGTCGTCTGATACGTGTTTCTCTTTAAGGACGGGTCTGGTCTCTGCGTTAAAACTGATCCGGTTCATACTGTGGTGAAATGATCATGTCTGTGGGTTCAGTGAAGCCAACCTGAGGCTGGAAGCGGGAAACAAAGAAGCTTCAAAATTAATCTAATAACACATCTGTCGTCATGGTGACAAACAGCCGTGATGTGTTCAGGTTCTGTTTGTGCTGTGGGAAAAAAAACAGCTCATTAATGGTGTTAAATAACCCAGGAGTTTCCAGAGGGTTTGTCTTACCTGTCAGATCTAATCTCACCTGTCTCACCTGAGTCTGACCTGCACTACGTTACACAGCAGGAGTACAAATACACAAGTACTGTACTTGAGAACAGTAGTCTGACATCAAAGTTACAGATGAATTATTAAATAAAATAATAATAATTAGAACTCCAATAATCTGCGCCGTTAGCAGCTGTAAGGTCAACGTGATGGACACATCCATTCATATATTTATTGAACACTCCTGAACTCTGAGTTCTGAGGACACTTGTTCTGTTACACAGAGACGATATTCTGAGGAAAACGTTTTCCGTGTAACACAATCAGTTCAACAACCTCCTTCATTCGAGGTCCTCGACCCTGTAAACACTGTTGAACTCTATCTGGATCTATTTTACAGCTCTTTCAGACCACACAGAAAATACTTAGGCAGGGATGTCTGACCTCCTAAAGACATTCAAAACCCTTTCCAACTTTTAAAAGATCCTTGGATCCAGTCTTACTAAACCCAGTAAAGAACCTCACTCACAAAGATGCTGGTAAGTCTATGAGGTTAATTTATTGTTTAGAGCATCTGCACATGTTCAGTTTGTGCTGCAAGGTAACATGATCACAATCAGTAACCTGACAGTCACAGCTGAGGGTTTATTACAGAGAGTCAGTGCTGAAGGTTTATTACCTGTTTGTCTGTGCTGAGGATTTACTTTACTTTACTTTACTTGGCAGACGCTTTTATCCAAAGCGACTCACAAGGAGAAGACAAAAGCAATTACTATTCGGTTTCTGTAAATTTCTGTAAAAACTGTTACCACAAACTAAGAGCCCTGATAAGACCCAACTTGTCAAGATAAAGAACATGTTAGGAATTGTTAAGTGCTGGGAACTTTAGAACAAGTGAGTTTTTAAATGTTTTTTAAAGGTGGTGATAGTCTCAGCTAGTCGAATGGACCAGGGCAAGTCGTTCTACCAGCCAGGGACAACAAAGGAGAATAGACTTGGGATTGGGATCGGAGACACGGCGAAGAAGGAATTTTTAGTCTCCTCTCAGTTGCAGATCTGAGAGGGCTAGGATTTTTTACCTGAAAGTCACAGCTGAGTGTTTATTGTATTAAAGCGCATGCTTAGGGCTTGTTACCTGACAGTCAGTGCTGAGGGATACAACCTCTCTAAGGGTGTAATGTCCTCAGCAGAAGGCTGTTTGTATGATGTCATGTATCCCAGAATGCTCTGGGGCTGGCTAAGCCGATTTCCATGGATTTGACTGCGTCACTGATGACATTTAGAGATGAGATGTGGTGTCTAAGGTAAAAACAGCCTGGAGTCCAGCAGTCCAGCGCTCTTGGATGCTGTAACCACAGAATTTAATACTTCAGTGACAGTGTACTACAAAAGTACTACACTCTATGTAGAAGTACCACTTGGACCATCCAGTCACTATGACTCATGTTCTAAATAACTTCCCGTGTATCCACTGAGAGTCTTTAACCAAACTGACGTACTAAGTACATGTTTTTAACCTTAAGCAGAACCACGATGTCTCTGGGCAACAATCGACTTGAATTAAATGTTCTGTACTTTTCTACCATATTGGTTCTTGAAGTTCCTCACCTTGCTTCTCATGATGCTGACGATGGGAGAGCTGCAGCTGACCTGACTCACCAGGGGGAATTCGGTTTCAGCGTCTTGTCCAAGGACACTTGAACTTATGACTTATGACTTAAGAGGAGCCGGGAATCAAACCACAGCTCTTTCAATTGGCAGGTGACTGCTCTACCTTCTGTGCCCCACCTTCAGAAACTCCAGACTTCAGAAACCTGCTTTGTGACATTTGTGCTGTAAACAAACTTTCAAAGAAGAAAACTGGACAAATAAACATTTGTTAATCAACTCAGAGACCTGTGGTTCTTCAGAGAACCAGAGGAAAAGAACCAACATAACATTTAAATACAGAAGTAAAGTAACTAAAGGTAAACTCCTTGCAGCTTTTTGCACCTTTTTCAGGTTCATTTCGTCTCCTCTCAGCTTCCTGTCTCTCTGCTCTCTGATTGGCCAACATGACCGAGGTGATAAACACCTGTGACTCCTCTGGAGACACTGGAGAAGATGCAGCAGCTTTTCAGGTGAGACTCAATTCCACACAAACCACATTCAGCAAAAACCGGTGAGCCCACCAGAAGTCAGCAACAAGCCCTCTGACTGGTCCCCTCTCCCTCTCCAGGCTTTTCCAGACCATGTGGAACATTTTCCAAAACTTTCCAGATGTCTCCCGTCTATTGTCGTGGAGCCGACAGACGGAGGAGATGTGGAGAGTGGTGAGCTGCGCTGGCCTCCTGATGATGTCCGTAGGGATGTCACAGAGGGACATACTCAGGTGACAGGTGAGGTCATGACATTAAAGTAGTTTTACTATACCTGAGCAAGAATGTCACCAGGTGTTGTTTTTTCCAGGTGCACCTGTAGAGGAGGCAAAGTCAGAAAAGGAAGTGAAGGGCGAGGTTTAAACCTTCTGAGTGACACCTTCTTTTTTATTGGCCAATCAGTGTGAAGATGATGGGGCTGGGCCAGCTCCCCTATGGCCCCACCTACCAGAGGGGCGGAGTCAGGACAGACAAAGAGTTTCAGACGCGTGAGGGTTTTCAGGTCTTCATCACCGAGCAGCAGGAAAACCGGACAATTGTTTGTGTTGAGGTTTGTGATGTTAGTGATGGTACAGCGACTCCCGAGTGTTCCTGTGTTCTTAGCTGACCACTGATACACAGGTTACATGTGAACACCTGCAGCAGTGACACAGGTAGTAAACATGTGAAGTTTCTATTTGCCAACATCCAGATTTGTGTATTTAGTGTATTTTAGCCACATACATCACGTTTTCATTTACAGCTTAAACATGTTGTGTAGTTCTTCTCATGTTTCTCATGTGTCCAGGTTTAGAAATACTGCTACTACTACCGTTACTGCTGTTACTACTACTGTTACTACTACTGGTACTACAATTGCTGCTACGACTGTTACTACTACTAATACTACTACTCCTGCTGCTACTGTTTCTACTACTACTACTGCTGCTGCTACTGTTACTACTACTACTACTGCTGCTGCTACTGTTACTACTACTACTACTACTACTGCTGCTGCTACTGTTACTACTAATACTACTAATACTAGTACTACTGGTACTACTATTGCTGCTACTACTGTTATTACTACTATTATTACTATTACTGCTGTTGCTGCTTTTTCTGCTGTTACTACTACTGAAGTACTGAAACTGTCAGAAATGCTCCTGCACTGATTTAACAGGTTTTTCTTTTCTGTCAGAAACACTCAAACAGCAGTGCATGAAATCGGTTTATTACAAATGATGCGGTGATACAAAGAAATCCTGCTGATGATGAACACATGAGAAACCAGAGATGTGCAAATCATTAGAACTGAATAAATAAATCAGGTTTTATTACATTAGAAACACGGTGGTTGACCTTCACATGATCAGATGCATAAAAAAGTTTATGATAACAGGAAACACAGAGTTTGGTTTGCTTTGTTTCTACAGCTTCTCATGCACTGTAACTAGAATAAAACACACTGCAGGTAGCCCAGTCAACCAATCACCTGTAGCAGCAGCAGTTACATCATCACAGCAACGGCCAATCAGGTTGTGGGCAGTTGATCAATACATTGATACATTCTCAAAGGCTGCAGAGCATGAAAACAGCATGAAGAGTGACATAATAAAACCCAGCTCCACCTGTCTCCACAAGGTGTTTGATAAATGAAAAAAGTGCACATTTGGTGAACTTGTCTCCAGCTCTCACCTGCCTCACGCTACAGGAAACATGCACTTTACAAAATAAAAGTCTGAAATATCCTTATTTCTCCAGCTAACACTTTACAGCAGCAGTTCAGAGAAACTCTCTTTTTCTCAGTTTACTCTAATGTCAGATTCATCTGTGAGTCCAGGATATAGTTATCTTAGCACAAAGACTGAAAACAGGTGAAAGGCATCCACTGATTATTAGCTGGATAGCTAACAACATGTAAATAAGTAATTTATCTGAGGAGTTCCACAGGGTATAAACCTGGATCCTTACATTATTTAAATCTGTATTTTATAAAGGTGATAATATTTGGAAACATGGGCTCGTTGTTTTTTATTAAACCAGACTGGCTTGTGACTAAATGTTTACTGACTTTCAACAGCAGATAGTTCTTGTCTTTTAACAACTCCATCTAGCCTTTGTGCTGAGTCAGGCTAAACAGATTCTGGACCTAGAGGAAACTCTAACACCTGAAACATCTAGATGCCTAATGAGAGAATTTCACTTAACTCTTCTGTTCTCCTATTCTACTTACATCTGTACAGTGCTCTCTAAACTGAGGCCCTGGCTGCTTTAACACATAGAAGAAGAGAAACACAAATGATAACTCAACACACAGTGACTACAGCACTCAAACACACGCACACACTGACATTTTACTTCATCTTCCACCCTTTGTCAAGCAGGTGGTCTTCCTACAAGGTAAAAGTGTAAATAATTCATATAGCACTTTTTAACAATAATTTGAAAGTTAAACACCATCTACTCAGCATTGAAGCTCATTACTGACTTTAGAAAAAAAAAATCTCAAGTCCAGTCATTTGTTCCAAAGCTTGTAAGTGAACATCAGTTCGTCCCTTGTCCCTGGCACTGAACATGACTCGCCTGTGGTTGAAAGCTCTGGAAAAAAGAAAGCTGAGGGACAGTGTTTTAGGTAATTATTAGTACAGTGGTTCTAACAATAAATAATTCTTCATCTTCAGGTTTTTTGAAACTAACAGCACTGACATGATGCTGCACAGATTAGAACACATGAACACATCAAATATGATTAATTTTTAATCTACAGGGAGTTTATCAATGCCAATGTGGGGATGTTTATATTTTATAGTTATTAACAGCCTGGTGTCTGGTTCTGGACCAGCTGTAGGAGAGACAATAAAATCTAGAAGAAAAGTGATCCTCTGCTCAAACTGCCAGTTGAAGCTCAAAGAAATTGTGGTTGTTGTCGAGACTTAGTGTGTCTACAATCGATGGTTGTTTATTACAGACTGATTACACTGCAGCTCTGTTTTATTTGTGTTTATTTCTATTTTTAAAGCTTGTGAATAGAAATCATAATGACAATCTTATCTTGTGGGATTAACTTGTCATTCTTACATGTATTTCTAACCGTAAAAATAAAACCGAAGTTAAAAGAAACCTCAGTTCTTCATGAATTTATCAGTCAAATTGTCACGTTCCTCATTTCTTCATTCATAGTGTTTCAGAAAGGCGATGTGTTTAAGGACCAGCAGGATGTCTCACGTTAGGTAATTTTCTTTAAGCAGATTTGTTTGAGGTCAACTGACATTTCACAGAAAACTCTCCGACATTCAGCACTCACAACATTCAGCTACAGCAAACCTGAAGCAGCAAAAAAAAGAGCCTGGTGATTAGAGGACGGCAGCAAAGCTCAAAACATTCAATAAAATATAACTTTACATCTTTTTCACTTTACTGACGGCTGTTTCCTAACTGTAAGGCCGAAACGTCTTCTGACGGGCAGAAAGCTTTCTCTTCATAAATACATACAGAAAAACTGAAACACACAATCTATTGTCTGTTCAAATGCAACGCAACAACAGCTTTTCAAAGCACAAAATTTATCTATATATGTTTGTACATCATCCACGTACTACTGCGGTGTGAGCAGCTGCTTCTTTTTGTAGCTTCGACTAAATCTTGTTGAGCTTGTGCCATGTGGAAGCAGTTCTATATAAATGTTATTGTTGCCGTTTGTTGTTACTGACTGAATACAAAGGAGAGATTTGTTTTAGACAGTTTAAGAGCATCCACACCATCACCCTCAGAGTTGCTGATCTGTCTTCCCACCAACAGAAATCAGCAACCATCTCAACATTTGTAATGGTTCGTGTTGTACTTGATGCCCGTTAGAGAAACAAAGAGTGTCACGCAGACGACTTGAAAGCACATCAAGTCAACAGACAACTCGAGACAGTTGTGCGGCTACAGAGTTGGTCATGTACTGTGCAATATACATCCAGTTTAACTTAATTATGATTGATTTTGAGTGATATGAGGCGTCCATGTTTGTTTGTTTTTCAGGTGCTAAGTTCTATTTGAGGGGTGTAGTGGTTCGCACTGGCCCCTCACAGCAACAAGGACCTGGGTCTATGCGGGTTTTCTCTGGGTATACCAGCTTCCTCAGTCCAAAGACATGTAGTTAAGTTAAATGGTGACTCTAACCTGTCCATAGGTGTGACTGTGAATGTCTCTATGTGTCTGTGATAATCTGGTGACCTGTCCAGGTGAAACCCCACTTCTCGCCCACTGACGACTGGCTCCAACACAAAAGAGGTTAGGATAATGTATGTATGGATGTTCAATTTGAGTTTTATGAGAAATGCTCACACACATGAGGCAACTGACCTCTCTGTCTTCTTTGGAGGCCAGTCCACAGTCACTGTGTGTGACAATTGAAATGTGAACTATGTAAGAGATGTCACATAAAACAGGACACAGCTTAACTGTAGATCTCTAGCAGAAACATTTTACATACAACACCAACACCTCCACAGCTGTTATAAACCAAGAGTTCAGCTTTACAAAGTCCTGCTGGTGAACCCGGTGAAATGTTTTTAATATTAATTTTCTTGCAATAAACTGGTAACTTTTCAGCAGTTGTTGATCTACATCTCTCAACACGACTGCCAAGCTGACCTAGAATACCTCTCTAAAAATAAGCCTCTCTGGGTGCTACAGCCAATAATTCTCAGGGTCAAATCACTGGACAGAGGCAGAGACTTGTGGATGCTGATGGTGTGGATGCACAGTTACTATCCAGAGGTGCTACGGTGGCCTTCTTAGGCCATATAGTGGGCCCCATCGGGTCCACGAGGTGGTCGTCTGGTGCTTTCATTGGCATTAGATGTTGATGGGGTGCTGCGGGGTTTGGAGGCTGGTTTCTTTTCCCTCGTGGAGGGTCGAGTCTGACCAAGAGATGATGTCCCAACGGCTGCAGTCTGAAGAGTCCCACTGGGCTCCACAATGGTGTTTATAACTATTGCAAGAACCATTACACATTAATAAACATTCCCAGTCAAAACCATTTTCTAATGTTTAACACTTAATATGTCACTGACATACTGCACATACATCCAGATACATGCTAAATATATATAACAAACTGTTATACAAAACTCTATCTTACTGTGGTCTCTTTTTCCAGAGCTGTAGGTGTGTTTAGCCTTGTCGATTATAAAGACTGTCAAGAGGAGCAATCAGTCTTTGGGTTAAGGGCACTACTAAGCAGCTCTACCTATTTGGCTGTCTAAAGTTTTTGAAATGCACACAATTACTATTCCTCATAGAATACAGGATATGTGCAGGTCTGGTGTGATCAGGAGTGTCCCCAAGGCTTCAGATCTGGAGATGCTTAATTTTAATATTTAATTTTAATTTTAGTTTAAATCTTACACACACAAACATAAAACTTTATGCAGATGACACTGTTCTGTATCATTGAAATAAATACTTTGTGCTAATGTAACATTCAGTTTTATCCTGAAAAAAACAGACCTATGTTTCAGGTAGAACATCACAGCCTCTGTAAATGTAAATACACCTTTCAAAAACTGTTAACACAAAATATGTAGAACCAAATCAGTACCTTCAAGCTGCCTCTGGACTCTCCTCAGCTCTTTCAAAATGGAAGTAATTTCCTGATGAAAGAGAAAATGGCACAAAAAATTCCAGCTGTTTTCACATTAAACACAGACTTTTAATAGGAACAAATAATGAGTTTTCAGAAGAACCTTGTTGGAGGTTTTGAGGATGGGGACTTCATTCTCAGCATTGATCTTTGCTTCAATTTCCTCCCAGACCTCTGCTTTGTTCTGGAACAAAACCCTGAAACAAATATAGCATTGTGTTACTATGATTACAAAATAAAACCACAGTAACAATGTTAACAGACCTAAACTCCACACGAAACAAAGGGGCCTCTGCTTTATCTATGGATCTGACATCAAAACGTCCAAACATGAACTGACCGAAAAAAACTAACCCTGATGTGCATGACGTGCATGTTGCAGCCTTAACTTTGATTTATTTCTTATTGTTGACAATAATGACACGTGCACATCTCTGGATCTTGTTTTTCTGCCGCCTTACTTCATTTTTTCAGCCAGCTGCTCTGTGTTCTCCCGGATGGCCTGAGACAGCTGAGACACAGGATTCAGCATGAGGTTGTCCAGAATCACCTGAAAGAGATCAAATGATTATGATGGACACAGAGCAGAAGCATCAAACATGACATCAACACTAGCATGAACAGCAGTTTACATAAAGTTTTCCCAGCACACCAAAACTAACTGCAGCAGTTTCAGTCATGTTGAGTTTCATTGTGAACTTTTGATTTTGGCTACGTTTACACTGCAGGTATTCAGGCCGAACTCTGAATTTCTTTTTATAACTTATCTGTTTTGTTACCTAGGAACGAACAAGCCAACAAACAGCTAAGACAAGCACTTCAGTCAGTTTAGCTCCATTAATGAAGACATCAAATGATGAAATGAGATCAAATGATGTCAAAACCTGTGGTGCTGAAACCCAAGTGACATATTCTCCAATTATTTGGATTATTATTATAATTATTTTAATTGCAGTTTTTATTCACATTAGTTTCTTGTATATACTTATATTTTGTAAGGTCTTAAACCTTAAACTCTGTGGTTTGGTACATTTGAATTGTAAGTTGAATTGAATTGAATTGTTTATTCATTCATAAATTTAATTTTGGTTGTTTTTTTACAGCACATATTTAAAGAGTCTTTAATATGTCTAAAAATCAAAACACTTTATTTTTGTGGTTAGGGTTAGGCTTGTTGGACTGAGAGGACACGGTTAAACAGATGTAAATCCTTTGGACATTATTGTCAGATTCTTTGCAGATCAATGGGGTATACTGATATTTGCATTTGTACAATTATTGATTATATGCTGACAATATATTTACAAACTTAGGAAACTGTAAGTACATGCAGGACTGAATCTACTGTACATCTTTACAGTTTAAAGTACCAGTTGCACAGTAATTCAAATGATCATTAAAAGCTGTAATTCAGATTTGCGTTACACTGTGCTGCAGTGTGAATGTAGCCTTTGTGGGATTAGACAGTGACCTCTTCACGATTCCACGGACGGCGTTGCTTAGAACCGGTCTCTGGCTCATTCATGTTTGCGTCCAGGTCAGATATGGCAGCAGAACCTGGAGGAACCTTCTGGTAGTTTAAACTGGCCTCAGGGATATGTTGGACCAGCTGGAAAGAGAGTAGAAGGTGTCTGCTCTGGTGATCCAACCTCTGAATATTTGTTATCAAACCAGCGAGTCGCCGGTTGGTGATGGCGGTGCTCCATGAACGCATGCACCAAGTCAACATGCAGCTGCGATGGTGGAGGGCAACAGTGTATGCAGTGAATTTTAGTACTGCTGGGATACAGTGCTTTAACAACAGGGAGACAAGGGAGTGCAAGAGGACCCTACAGTCACCAGTTACAGCTCAATGAACTGACCCCAAACCAGTAAAACCAGTTCATTAATGGTGCAGGGAAGATTATTAAGAACAAAACCCCTGAGTAAGCACAAACAAAACCTACGCAGGAAGTGAGCAGGAACGTACAAATGTACATATTTTTAGGATAAAAGAGTATATATAGTACTGAAGTATATCAGAGTAAACTTGGGTTGGACACAGTAAAATAAGGTAGTATTAGTATGAAATAGAGTTGGGTTGGGCACAATGAAGACAGGTAGGATAAAATAGTTGAGGTCAATTTAAACTTGAATTCTGTTTTAATGCAGAATATGCTCAGGTAGGACAGGCTAAAGTTTGGTTGTGTAGAACAGATTACAGAGTACAGCAGGGTTAGTTTGATGTAGACCACGCACAGGTACAGTAGGATTTACTTGGGTTGGGTATAGAAAATGGGGTTGGGTCAGGGACAGCAGAGGAGGGTTGAGTTGAAGTAGGTTGGTTTCTCACCGAACCATCAAATGTTAAAATATTAAAGTTCACATAGAGGTAAGTTAGATATTGGAGAGTTTCAGAATCTGCTCTATTGTCATGATTGAGAGCACAATGTGTGTTCAGGTTTGGGTTGGGTAGTGTAATTATGGATTAGGCAGTCTTCTTATTTTATGCACCTGTCACTTTTAACCTGCAAACTGATTTCATTGTGGACTTGTTTTGTGCTAACACAGCAATTTTGTTGTAAATAAACTTCCATATCAAACCACTCAGTCGTACAAAACTTTAAAAGCTAATGTGCATCAGAACAATCCAACACTGGTGAGAGGGGAGTGTTTGGATCGGATGGGGGGGGGGGTTGTGGAAGAGAACCAATCACAGATCAGGAGGAGTGATGAGTCAGAGCTAGACACCTGAGATGGTCGGACCCCAAGTAATAATGGATAAGATGGCGTCTGTGCAGCAGAACAGAGAAATTAGTTATGAGAATCCAAAGCATGACGAAGCTCCTTTCAGTCAACCCGAAAACTGAAACTCATTCAGGTCATTTTCTGATGTTTGGAAACTCAGTACAAGAAATACTATTTTTTAATATATGTTCTAATTTAACTGGGAACCCACTGACATAATTTAGAAATAGCAGCTGAGATACACAAAGTAACATTAAAACCACTTATCTGGAAGTTGGGTCAACTTTGACCCAACTTCCAGATGACTTCACCTGGATGACTCAGAATCTTCACTGACATCAAAACCTTGTTGCTGCCCTAAAGACGAGGCCAGACTCTAAAACTCATTTTTAAAATCACTGGTTATGGACTCATAGCTGTAAATCATGTAGTGTGTTCCCAGTTTTAGAAGCCATGGTATGTGTGGAGGTTTAAGCGGTTGGAGGGTGTTTGGCGGTTCATGGCCCACCTCCTCCCTGGCAGAGATGTTGGAAGCTGGAGTGTTGGGCAGAGAGCTGGTTGAGGTGGTGGTGCCCATGCCAGAGCTCGGCGAGTCACCATCCCCAGCAACATCGTGGATTTCCTTAGCCAGGATGGCCAGATCTTTAGCCAGGTCCTGGCTTAGCCTGAAGTGGAAACAAATAAAAGGTCTAGATGTAGATCTGACAGATGTCTGTTTGTACCAAAGATATTACCATAGATAGGTTAATAAAGTCATGTTCAAATATTTCATAGTTTTTACTTGGCAATCTCGGCACTGTGCGTGGACCAGTTCTGGTAGGGGTCGACCTCAGTCTGGTCCTCTTCCTCCTCTGTCTCCAGGGAGATAGACTTGGATCGAGTGGCTGCAGTCCGATGGACACGGGGCGTCTGAGCAGAGGTGGAGGGATGGGAAGAGCGTTTGACTTTGGGAGTCCCGCCATTCGTCTCATAATCTTCCTCAGAGGATGAGGAGAAATCTGAACCCTTCTGCCTGAGTCGAGAACCTGTAAACATGTTTATTTAGATTCATTTTAACCCATGATATTTCTCCCACTGATGGAGAGTCAGATGCTGAGATGAAAAAGTATGTGTGTCTATAACAACATTAGCAGAGATGTGGACTAAAACTCCCAGAGATCAGTGGTGTAAGAAAAATCCAGTCAAATAGCTTGACAGTTTGTTTCCATGCAACTGATGGTGGATACAATCTGGTTATGTGATAGTGAAAAAATCTGACAGAGACACAAACTATATAAATATTAGGTTTATCTTTGCTAAATTTTCACTTTCATTTCTATATATCACAAAGAAATTATCAGAAGTGAAAAAATGGACTAACGGTCACATCGTAGACAAAGATCATTCCGAAATATTTTAGAAAACACCTGGAAAAGAGCTTTCTGCATTGTTTTGTATTCAGCTAAAGCCAGACTGACACAAAATTTCAAGGAGAATGGAAAAAGGTAATTACACGACTACATGGACATAAAAAATAATTAACGCCTTTATTTTATATTTGTATTTAACTTCTGATCCTGCTCAGATGATCTGTTCATGTGCTACACTCTCAGCTGCCTGTTCTGCCTCTATTTGGCAGAGGAATTGAGGAACTTCCCCTCATAAAGTCTTGGCAGTATCCAACGACCTCGGCAGGAAAACTAAAGGTAGTATAGCCTGAGACTTGAAATCCATCTGCTCTGCTCTGCCCAACCCGCTGTCTCCCTGCTTTGCTGCTCTTCTAACATCTGGTACACTCCAACCACGCTCTGAACAATCAAATTACAATAGATAAGAGGCTTGCTGATGAGAAATCATTGATATTCTCTGATTGGTTAGATCGGTGAGCCTTGCTCAGACAGGGGAGGTGGATATGTGTGCATCACTGACAGTCCTGTTCACTGAATCAGGTGTTGACAGCACCTTTCCACAATAACAGAAGTTGTGGAGTATAATTCCAATGAAAACATTTTTTGGAAACTGAATTAGGTTTTGAACAGGAACCAACCCTGATAGTACAGCTGTGGATTGAGGGGTTGCCATAGAAGATTAGATGGTTCTAAACTGAGTATTCAATACATTAAATCCAAAATATCATAATATTGCTTGGTGACAGCCAGGATATGAATTAGTATGTTGACAGAGCCACATCCTAATTCTTAACATGGGTGAGGGTGATACAGAATGATGGTGTGAATCTGTGTTTCCATGGTAACAGCAGTAGGGATTTGGACAGCAGTAACTCCCCGGGGACCAAAACCTGACATGATCCATGGTGATAGTAACAGAGCAGACTTCCTGACAGAGCAAAGACTGATTCCCAAACTAACTCGGTCATTGCTTCAGATTCTGATGTAAAGTGTGAACATCATCTTCCATTATGTTACAGTCACATTATTAACGTGTGTCATTTACGTATAGACAGGAACTGTTTCATTATCATTAACCCTCACTTAGTTTTAAGAATTAAAAAAAAATTCTGACTTCCCAGTAAAAGTGCTCATTGTGTCTGATATTTAGAATAACAAAAGTGGTTTTATATTAGTGTCATTTATTTTTTACTGTGAAAACTAGAACATACAGTATATAGTTGGTACAAATATCAGACAGAAAGAAGCAGTTAAGCTACAGCAGCTGCAGTGTGCTGATCTAAGGAGCATACAGAATAACACAGCTGCTTTTCTGATAAGCTGACTCTGGGAAAAACAGCCGTGTTGTATCCCAGTGAGGCGATGCATATAAACCTGCACTGCCTCTGGTGTACGGACTAGATAGTGACAAAATATAATGTTGGCAATGAAAGTAACAGATTTATAGCCAGTTGGTCATTTTAAAATCTGCTTTAGCTACTGTAAAAGTTTTACAGGTGTGTTTTTGTTTTACTGTAATTAAAGTGAATCACATGAATCACCAACTAAATGAGCACAGGTGTTTTACCTGTGATTAATAAGACCTGGAAACCAGACTAGCAATGGCAGAATAAAATCTCAACTCTTCATTTTAGATCATCAAAAATTACGAGCTGTAGATTCTCAATATAAAAGTCACATAAAGTCAGTACTCACTGGTGCTGGGGTACTTTGCCCCGCTGGATCGTGTACGGGTCAGTGGTTGCTTCCCTGGAGCCCCGTTCCCTCTGCTTCCTGCCTGGCGGGCATCTCCTACTGATGTCTTCCTAGTGGTGACGACTGATTCTGAGTTTCGATTGGATAAACCAGATCGACCTGTGGAGGATGTTTCGTTGTCACTGGGAGCCGTGAATGAACCTGTCCTCTTCCGTGGCATTGCTAAGATATCCAGCCTGGACAGCTTCTTTGCCTCAGTGGATACTTTTGCTGGAGCAGTGATATGGTCAGAATTCTGGGACCCCCTGTCGGTCTCAGCACCTTCATTGTCTGAGGCCTCACCAAGTCGAGCTCGACGGAGCATAGATGCGCGAGTTGGCCGTGGAGCTGACAGGCTGTTGGAACGAGTCAGAACCTGCTGAGTCGCTGTCTTCTGAGTCTTTCCATTGTCTTCTTTCTGAAGAGGAGCAATAACTTTCTTGCTACGGCTGGATGGACGAGACATTTCATGGTCAGATGATGTAGTTTCAGTACTTTGTAGAACCTGCTGGCCCTCAGACAGATCCAGAGAGCCACGATTCCCTGTACTGCGGCGCATCTGCAAGCGTTTTGTGGACTCTGCCTTGTTTGAAGCATCAGTAGTTGCCTGGCTTCTGCGTTTCTCAGACAGACGTTCACGAGCAGTAAGCTGTCGTCCCTTATCTTGGATGGATGGGCTGGAAGAGGACCTTTCCTTCTGAAGGTTACTGATGGCAGGACGCTTTTTAGAGGCAGAACTGATAGGAGCATTTTTGCTGCTCACTTGACTCACAGTGCTTGCTGTGTCCACGTCAGACTCACCAGAAAGAGAGTCATCCACGTGGCTTGAAGAGCCACCTTTCTTTGAGCTGCGACCAGAGCCTGATGAGGGGAACTTGCTGTCCATGGTCGACACAGTTCCTTCTGTCTCCTGAAGGAAGGACTGTGTGTCCTGGATATCCTCTCTCCTCTGCTCCAGGTCTCTGATTGACGGGTGGCTGGAAATGTGGGGCAGCTTCTTCATTTGAGTGTTGTCACTGGGCCGGTCTTTCGTGAAGCTTTCCTGACGGACAAAGAATGATATGCAGCTGTCTTTAGTGGGGACAGAATCCTTGTCCTGTGTTTGGAGGTTTGGAGCAGAGCTGTTGGGCTTGACACCTGGCCTCCTGGGTTCATGTCCGCTCAGGTGTCTGATCAAGACAGTGGTTGGAGGAGTTTTTACTGGTGGTTCACGTGTCCTTTCGGATTGAACAGGACTCCGGGACTGTTCAGCTCTAGCTGGATGATCTTCAGAACCAATATAGAAAGAAGTGGCTTTGATGGATGGAGACACTTTCTCCTGACCCTTATGCTGAGAACCAGTAGTCGCTGGAGATGTAGCTCCAGTTCTGACCTGATTCTTCTTTACTTTCTCCAGAAGTGGTCCGTCATCAGAGCGACTGGCATCACTCAAGCTGTCAGGGTCCACATCATCCTGTATGGACAGGAGCTGGGTGGAATCCTGGGGACGAGGTGGACCACAGACTCTGTCCAAGGGCTCCGGGCCTTGATAAGATTCATGACGAATCAGGATACTTGGGGCAACACTGTCCAGCTTTTCTGGAGGTACCTGCGGCAGCAGTCTTCTTGTCCTGGAACTGTGGCTGGACTCTGACTCAGAGTTGTCGTAGCTGAAACCTCCCATTGATCGGCTCATTAAGTGCAAATCTAAAAAAACAATTGATTATGTCAACTTTTTGTATTACTGTTTTCATTGTTCATCATTTGTTTTGTATTTTCATGAGCTGAATATTGTTCAAACTTCTCTGTACCAGTCTATTATAGTTTTTCTATGGAGAGCACAAATTATTCAGTGACTAGGATTCAAAACCAAAAGACTTCAGGCAGACCAGGTTAGAGGCAGCAAAATGCAAATAAACTGACATGTCAGAAATGCTTATTACCAGAAGGTAAATGCAATGGTCCGTGATCAGACGTTAAAGTTCAGATAGTCGTAGTGTATGCAGATAAAAAATATGTTAATACCATTGGCATAGGTGGAAATGAAGTCAGCAATATGGAGTTTTGATATTCATCTGTATTTCTTTGAACAAAATGCTCAAACAGAAGATTGACAGCACCTTCTAGACATTCCCCTGGAGGTGGAGTGGAACCAGGCTCGGCATAGCTGTCTGCCAGACTAGCCCACCGGGAAACCCACTTAGGTGCCTCTAGGCCTGCTGCATGACCAGATGAACAGACCTAGAACAAACCATAGCATGATAAACAAAATGAAGACATGAAAACATTGAACCAAAGATTCCAAGATGACTCAACAGATTAACATATACAACAGGAGAAACTGAGGGAATAACAACACCAGTCTGCGTGCACTGTGAGCAGAACATGCTACAAGGGTGTTTTTCCAGGTTTTGATTCAGTTTTCCAGTGGTTTTACCTGAATGGGGCCTGTTGGGTGGCCACTGATAGCAGCTGGGAAAAAGCCATGCAACTGGTCCACAGTGCTACCATCGCCATCACAAGACATGTTAGCTTGCTCATCCTTGCCATCATTTATTACAGGTCTATACACTCCTGTGTTCACACCACTGTACTCTGGAGAGTCGAGGACACCAAACACCTGTCAGAGCACAGGGCATGCATGAGGAGGAGGGCAGGACCACAGCAATAGGAAGGAGCAAGAAGGACAAGAGGTTTCATGCACTCCTAAAGCAGTTTAAAATATATTCCTCAGTCATTTTGAACTTTGACACTGAAAAGAATCAAAACTATTTTGCAGCATGGACAGTTTTTACCTTGATCATTTTACTGCAGAGGATGTGGTACCAAGTCAAATGTTTGGATGTTATAACCCATTATGACTTTTGTCGTCCCTACACCCCACAAAGAAGCTCTCAAGAAATTCTTGTTGTTATCTTTTACTAAGCTGCAGCAGTAAGAGGAACACAGCACATGCAGATCGTGTAGGTAAGCATCACGTCTAAAAAGGTTTTCTGACAGAATGCTGTCTAACTTGAGAAGAGTTAGAGACCTGTTACACTGACTCTCACTACAGAAGCGGTCTTTCCACCAACTGCTGCTTCACCTATCAACACTCAGGGTCTTACTTCTTAAAGGTCACAGATAGTTCACCTGATCGATCATGTTGCGAGCCTCCTCCACTTCTTTGTCCTGTGACTCCGTCTCAATGGTGTAGGTCCCGGCATCGCTAAGACTATCATCCTCCTCATTCCCCATTATCCTCTGGGAACCTTTGAGGTCTCCCCCATGGACACTCAAGGACAGAATGGGGGTCATGGGAGGCCCAGAGGAGGGCACCGGAGAGGCGGGATGACCAGCAGCACTGGTGGGGATAGATGAGGATTTTGAAACTGCTGGAGGCTGTAAAGGAGAGGTCGGATAGGAGACTGATGAAGGTGCTGGAGATTCTTGGGGAGAGGGAATCATTGCATGAGGAGGCGACACCATGACTGGTGGTGCAGACATTGGTGGAGGTGAAGACTTGTCCCTCGTTGGTGAGGAGTCGTGTTGATTTGAATCTTTCAGGAATTCAGCAGCAAACTCCTCAGCGAGCTTGGACTTCTTCCCAACGCTGCCAAAGGGTCTGATGATGATGCCCGAGGACGAGCGGGAAGAGGAACTGGACGAGGCTGCCTCCCCCTCTGTCTTCTCCCTCTTCAGAGAGCTTGACCTCTGTGGGCCGCTGTGCCCCTGACCCTTCAGAGGAACCGTCACCTGCTGGGTGGGAGGGATGTGGCCGTGCACGGATGCTGGCCTCTCACCACCTTTCCGCCGCTCCAGTTTGGCCTTCAGGGTGGAGTACGAGTCAGCATGGGCAGGGTTGTGCGTGAAAGACTGCGAGCGCTTTTTGCGCGGATTGTCATCAAAGAACTCAATGATAAAGGCCTGTTGGATGAGGGGCTCAGGGGGCCCTTGCTTGGGTGTTTCTGTAGTAGGGGATGGAGCTTGAGGAGGACTATGGGACAGGGGCCGTTCTGGTGTCACAGGTGAGGGGGAGGCCCGTCTGGGTGGAGAGTATTGCAGTGGCTGATGGAGCTTCTGAGTTGGAGCAGGCAGTTGACAGGGGATAGACTGACCTGATTGGATGGTCTGTTGCGACACATCAGAATGCTCTGATTGGATAGATTGGTGGGATTTACTCTTCCGTCCTTTGAGAACTGGGTCCTCCGAGTCACTCTGGGTCCCATCCTCATGATGATGACCTGACAAGAAGAAAAACTGTTTAGTGTGTCTGATAGGAACATCAGACGTTCAGTCCCTGTTACAAAGTGTTGATAGTCCTGCTGACCCCGCTGAGAATCAGCAGTATAATCTGCAGCTCTTTGTTTTCAACCCCCCACCTCCTTCTCCTTCGATATAAAACCATAAGCAGCTCTTCCCAGACTAATCTGTATGTGATAAATCAAAATCTGTTGTGTGCTGCAGAGCAGTGAATGGTTCTAATCCAACAATAAAGGAAACTCTACCATCAACCCCAAACAGGCAGGTCAGAATAAACTGAAATATTTACTATGTGCCAAAAACACTCATCTCATCATAACCTTTCCACAAAAAAAATAAAAAACAAACAGCTGCTCTAACAAAGATGTTTGGGGTTGTGCAATGTGTATTCTGTGGAGATAATATTTAGAGTCAAAGGTATCAGAAACGGTCAGTGGATTATCTCTGAAGTAGGTTTGACATACAATTATTTTGATATGAATGAATATATAATAAATAAATATATATGAATAATCTAAAGCCTGATGCATGTATCATAATAACCAGCACGTGCTGATTATACATTATACACTGGACTGACTTGAATTATTCTTTTTTATTATTTTTATTACCTATATTTGTTCTGTAAGTTTAGTATTTGTGTTGGTGTCTTTTCTGGTTATGGTTCTTTCTTTCTTTTTCTTTCTTTCTGTTTGAATAGAGAGCTGCTACATGCCAAAGTAATTTCCCTCTGGTATTAAAAAGTTTTTTTAATCTTTGAATCTTAAATTTTGACTGAAAAAAACAGAAAACGGGTCAACACAGAAACATCAAATACCAGGTAAGATAGTCTTTAATGATTCTGACACCAGGAAGACTCTGACCTTTAAGGGTCTTGATGTTCATGGCAAGGTCACTCTTAGTGCTGTAAACATCTTCACACGTTGGGCGTCTCCTCATCATGCTGACATCACTGTGGACGAGCCAATCAGCTACCTTGCTCTCTGCTGACATCACCTCAGCAGGTGTTGGGGTAATGGCTGTCTTGGTGGGTGGAGCCGGCTGCTTCCTCTGGCGAGTTGAGAACTTGGTGACATGATCTTTGATCTTAATCTTGCCGGGCAGGCAGTCGTCGAACTCGATGGTGAAGGAAGCGTGACTCTGAACGACAGGTGGGGTCGGGGTGGGAGGGGAGGACGGTGCCAGATGCACGTCCATGTCCTTAGTGGGAATCTCACGGAGCTCAGTCCCCAAGGTTTTGAGTTGCTGAAAGTCCTTGGTGGGGATCTCAAAGTAGCTCGGTTCACGTTGGTAAGAAGGGAAGATGGTCTTTGGCTGGGAGTCTGACAGAGATCCGGTGAGGTCTGGATCCAAAGACGCAGCATCTTTGTGTACTTCTGACAGAAACCAGGATGTTAGTAAAAAGGAATTCTAATAATAAAATAATGAAGGTAATCACCTGAATAAAGAAGAAGAAGGAATAATGTTTGACTTGACTCTGATGTCAGGTTCACTTTCACTAAAAATTAACTTAAGTAAATCTAAACATATTACATGATTATATTTCACAATAACAGCAGCTTTTCAGTAGATAATTTCCATCTGAAAACACAACCTGCAGATATTATATGACACGTTACCCTCATCGCGTGTTTAACAAACACATGAGTGAAAAATGTGAAGCGGACATAAAATAAAACATATTCTCACCTGAATGAGGTTCATCACTGGTCTGAACTTTAGTCCCATAATCCTCCTCCCCCCACCAGGACGGCTGACCGTACAGAGGCGTGGGCCGACTCACCAGCGTTTCTGAAACAGACACTAACATTTTTTATTTTATGTGTGAACTAATTTTTCATTCTGACTGACTAACATCATATTTTTCTTTAAAAAGGAAAAAATAAAAAAGCAGCTTGTTGGTTTTATTGTTGCACATGAAGAGAGTAGAAAGAACATTTAATGACTGTCCTGTACAACACAATGATCAGATACAGTTTGGACACATGTTGTGGTTTTATTACTATAAATTACTTTTCTTTGTGTCTGTTGTGTTTGTAGTTCTGTCACTAGCGGTGATCTGTGAGTAGAGAAGTCGAGTAGTGAAGATATAAAACCTCTGATTCAGCACAAACACAGCAGATTGTCACTAAATATAAATGTCCCACAGTAATGCTGAGACACTAAACACCACTCACAAAAACATCAGTATTATTTGGAGTATTCTGTGAAGTATTTGTAGCACACCTTGAGTCAGAGTCTTAGTACTCTGTATTTTTTCTACTTTTGTTCGATCTTCCAGCTCCGTCTTCTTCCCCTCTGACACCTTCAGGCTCATCTGCAGCTGACTGCTGTACTTCTCATGCTGAAACAACAAATACACACTTTACTGTCACTAGCTGAGAGTACTGCATACAGCTAAACATGTACTGTATGTTGTTCTGTTCTTAAAATGATGTGAAGTCGAATCTTAGAGTTGAAACTTACTGAACTTTATTAACGACTACCAAAGAAAACAACCGTTGAATTTAACAACCAGCTGCTGTTAAAGTTTTTACTGCAGCGTTTTGTGACATCACACATATGTTGGTTTTCTGTATATGCTGCGTTTTTAAAGGAGGAAGTAAGGATGTGAGCAGGACCACAGACCAGCAGGCTGCAGCCCACACACACACTGACCTTCAGAGCCTCCTCAGGGACTTTGTGTTGACTCTTCTCCAGAATGTAGACGTGAGAATGTGGAGAGAACGTTAAGAAAATGTAAGTGTCATGTCTTCCCCTTGCCCTTGTCTGTCTGTTTTTCCACGTCTTTCTGCTCCTCCCTCACTTTAGCCACGCCC